>WEIV01018588.1:87310-100031 GCA_013390005.1 Calyptomena viridis
GGGCTCCCGAGTCTGTTCCTGCTGCCGCCGCCGCCGATTGACGAGCCGCTGCAGAGCAGAGGAAATCCCGCCGCAAGCAGCGACGGCCGCTGTGGGAACACTGGGAGCCCCCTGCCCGCCCAGCGGCGTGCTGCTGCACGGACACGTGGCGCTCGCTCCCGGCCCGGCACCGGGGAACGGCGGCGGTGAGCGGAGCTGGAGCGGCTCTGCAGCAGCAGGGGAGAACGGTGCTGCACAGCCCGGGCCGTTTTCCTTGCGTTGTCAGCCCTCGATCCCCAGGTCGCGGAGCGTCGCGCACGGTGAGGTGCCCCTTGCCGCTGCCGAGGCTGCGGAGCGCACCGGAGCTCGGGCAGCGCAGAGGCTCAGACATCGGCGCGCTGCTGCGGACATACAGAAGCCACGCGGCACAGAAGCCATGCCGATGCTCTTGCAGCAGGCACCCACCTGCCGGCCCGTTCCTTGCCCTGTCCCCCCAGCTTTCCTGCTGGGGGACAGGCCCTGTCTCCCACCCAGACGGACCCTGCTGGTGGCAGGCCTGTGGGAGCACAAGCCACAGCTGGCTTCGTCCTGCTGTGCAGCACCAGCAGAGCCAGGTTGTTGGCTGTAAGGTTTAAGGCTGGGCTGTTGCAGGAGGTCACACACTCACGGGTCTAGCGCACGCAAGTGTAGAGGGAATGTTCTACACCTTGCCGCTTCCTCTCTCTTCTGTAATTTACAGCCTCTCCCAAGACAACACTTCTGTATCCAACAGTGCACTCAGGGAATCAAAGAATCCTTTCTATGCTTTCCTTTCTATTGCTTGAATTAACACCTTCTGTGCTACGTTATTCATATTTTGCTGTGGAAAGTGAGCTGTTCTCACTCTTCCCTCTTATATGGGGAAGGAAGCACGTGTAGCTCTACTGAAGAGGGAAATTTACTTTTCCTATTTTTCTGCAATAGCACAGTGATCATCCATAGTAAAAGCCTATAATAAGTTATAGCTTACCAATGGCTTACCATCACTTGATTGGATGTAGAAGATGAATGTGGTACATCACAGAACACCCCCTATAAATACTCCCCTTTTAAGCACTTCAAAACCAAAAAGCAGGAGAAAACTACATCATCATCCAGAAAACATGCCTGAAGGCAGGAAGAAAGAGTGGAGCTAGAGCTGCACACAAACTTGCTGATTCACACAGCTGGTCTTTTTGTGCAAGCTCGAATGCAGGCCAGTATTTTCACTCTGTCCCTTCCACCTTTGCATTTTCCTGTGGTTTGACCAGTTAGTGCAGCTCTCCTGGACCTGCAAGAAAAGTTCAGAAACCTTCATACCTCTGAAAGAAAGGAGCTGTGAGGAGGCTGCCACGCTGCTCCCTCTTCTCATGTCATTAAATGCACACAGAAAAGTGCATCTCCTGGCAAATTCTCACTAAAATGGCCTCTCGCTGGTAGCTGATTCATCACATTTTTGGGTTCAACCAGCTAATGTTTTCAAACATTTAAAGGTTTAATTTCAGTACTATACTTTGTTTCATCCTGTTACGAGCAATAGTCAACCACCAACGCTTCAGAGGAAGTAAACGACACTAACTACCTACAAAACAGTTACACCCCTCCTCCAGCCCAGTGCCTGTGACCTACTGATTCCATTCTTTTTGGGCTCCAGGTTCTGGACAGGGAGACGAAACATTTTCCTGTTATTATACATGTCAATAAAGGAAGATTGGGAGCTGCCACCATCAGAGTGCCTCTCCGCAGGGCACAAAGCTTAAGGTCTCAACCCAGGTATTTTGGCACAATTTTCCTGATGTTTGCTTGAATAGAAAATAAATTATTCATAGAAACATTTCATTTTGAGTAGTAGAAGCTTTAAAGCATGAAAGCTGCCAAAATTCACCGAAAGGTCAAAGCATGCTTATATTGTGCAGCCTCATCTGATTAAACAATTAATTTCTCATCTGATGGTTGGAGATGTTGCTTTTACTCCGCAGAAGTACTACAATCATGTAAGTCTTAGCCCATCAATACGCTTCCTCCTGATGGAGACACCAAGGGGATTTGGTCAGACTTACTGGCACTGGGCTGGGGAAAAGGGCAGCCCACACATAGTGACACTGAAACAGTCCACCCCACGTCTTGTCCTGGTTCCTTTGGCAACCCTGCAGCAAAAGGATGACAGTGGAGGCTGGTCTGGAGAAGACATGTTTTACAGCAATATAAAGTATCTCAGTTTTGTAAATGCACACTATTCTGCACACCTTGATAGACCCCACAGGAACAGTTGCTGCCCTCCAGATCCTGACTTGCCACTGGATTATTCAGATAAAAGAAACATATTTTTAATCACAGACCCTGAATTCTTATCCTGTCCTTCTGACTGCTGTAAGCCCTTCATGTCCTGTGAAAACAAATGGTACCTTTCATCCTGCTGCACACATCTGCCCATCTCTTCCATCCCATGATGGACTTCACAGGTTATCAATGTCTATTCAGGTGCCACATATCTAACATGACCTCAGTTTCAAGGTAATTTCACTTCTGAGAGAAGACACAGATAAAATATGATTCCTGATGGTAGTACTCAGCTGGAAAGGTCTCATGACAGTCTAAGCACCATCAAAGGAGAAAAAACACAGCCTAAGAGATAATGTTACCTCAGGCTGTCACACAACCCATCCCTGGCCATGAGCCCTGGTAATGTTACCATCCTGTGCAATGTCCTCCTCCCCATTGCTATGTGCTCCTGCAGACAAGGAGGGAGTGCTATAACTACTCCATGCCATTTGCTCTTTCCTCCACATTGCTGCCCAGCCAGCAAAACAAAAGACTGAGATAGCTGCACTCTAAGGACAAGCTGCTACAGAGACCCTTCTGCTCCTAGCTCAGTCACCAAAGACTTTTTGGCTTCACAGGACTCTCTTACAAACCTTTTCTTTTCAGAGAGAGAGAGTTCTTACTGTTAAGATGCGGGAAAGCTACTCACTTGACTGGTTCCATCAATGCCCTCCCCCCCTCTCACCCCCAGCTCCTGCCCAACTCCTGTCCAGATTCCAGTGGGAAAGCAGGTAACTTCACACCAGAGGTGTGAATCACACCAGAGCAGGTGGCATCACACCAGAGATGCCTTTTGTTCCTCAGAGCTGGCAGCATGCCAGGCGTGATTCTAGCAAACAACATCTCCCACTTGGGCATACATGACAGCCATGCACACTCTTGCTCCTTTGCCTTCTTGCTGACAACACCTCTGTGACCTATTCATTGGCAACTTGTTAGAAATGGGATTTGTGCAGGAGTAATTCAGTTTTTAAGTGCTTCTGAAATCCCCACAGCCCATTAGCCTCCTGTAGAGTTTACTTCTGTTTTGCTTCAGCTTTTTCTCACTTTCTGCCACATATATCTCCTGTCCTGCTAGCCCTTGATTACACTTCCAGGACCATACACTGGAACTCTTGCACGGCATTATTCATTTATTAATATTCAGAATAGATGTAAATGGAGCAGCTCATCTCCAAAAGACTAGTGAAGCAACATGGGAAAAACAATGGAACCTTTATGGGAAAAACAATAACAAAAGAGAAATCTTGGCACACCATCTACCCTCCTACTTTGCTGGGGCACTTGAGTTCATAGCCTGCTGATGAAGGACAGGTAAGGTTAAACCAGGCTATGAGCATCATCCTTGCCGTGACATTTCTCTTCTCAGAGTACCACAAATATTCACTGCACTAAGAGATTTTTCCCTTCTGTGACAAGAAATGCAACAGGCAGTTGTGGAGCAGCCACCAGGGCTGTCATGACATCATGGGAGCCAAAAGATTCCTTATAATTTGGAGTTTATAGCAATTTGGGGCTTGAAGCCGTACAACATTTGTTCTGTACACATAGGCCTGTACCAGAGAAGCTCAAAAAAATCATCTCCTGGAAACTACCCAGAGCTTTTCTCTCTGAGGGAAACAAATGAGGCTTTAATTAATTTTCTTTCAAATACAGCAAATTGACTTCTGCTCCAGTTGTGCTAGTTTCAAGCCACACAGCACAATGGTATTAATTCCACTTCACTTAAGGGCTAAATGTTCAGAGCAAGGAAAAGGGAGTTTCCTGTAGGTCTTGCTCATGTTGAAGTCAACAACCAAACCACCCTGGTTTTCACAGGAGCGTTTTTTTCAGAGCCTGCATTTCTGAGGTTGATTGTGACATGCCCGTGGGTTAGCACAAGAAGATGCAGGATAAATGAAAGGCACTGGCTGGGCAAGTTGCCTGGTCCTTTGCATAGTTTTAAAGGTCTGCCACATCCTGCCTCAAATTTCATTTTACAGGCTCAAAGATAGAAGCACTTCTAGTGTCCTATCCAAAGGTTAGCTTACTGGTTCACTGATCATCCTAACTAGCTCTGCTGTCTCATACTTAATCTTTCTTAACACCAGAGTCTTGCCTGCAGGATTTCCCAACATTGGAATAACATACAGGGTTCTGGACAGGATCTCCCCAGTACCTTGCAAACCAATGGTGTACTCACTCAACTCTACCAGAGACACTTTGCCCAATAAACCAGATCACATTTGCCTTCTTAGCATTTGCTTCATATGGGTAGCTCAGAGCTGCCCTACAATTAGCACGTACCCCATGTCAAACAGAATTGTACCCAAATCCCAGCAGAACAATTTGTCTGTGCAGTCATGCTGTGTAGCAGACATCCTGCACAGGTGTCTCACCACGGTGTTCTTCAGTGCCATGGACCTGTACTAGCACCACCTCATGAATCTTATCCCTATGTTGTTCTAAAAACCATGAGAGCTGGAAAAAAAAATTGTACAACAAAACCCAAATCACTGAGTCCAGTGAGACTGTTAGTTCAAGTAGAGAAAATGCAGGATCTGANCAAAACTGTTACGGGTGTACAGGATGATAACACCAGTACCCCCAAAATGCCAGGCAGCAGAAGGACATAGAAAAAAATTATTTTCCAGGGGCAAGAACATTGGCTAATGGTCTGTGCATGCTGGGCATGAAAGAATACAAAACCTTTTCCTCCAAGCCTTCTTAACAGCATGCCTCTTCCCCCACCCCTGCTCATGGAGGGGAGGCGGCAGGGGGTCCAAGGTCATCTGTGAAACAGTTGTCTTTTCCAGGGAATAAACTGTTCTAAAAGGCTGGAGAGAGAAAGAAATCCGAGTGTAACCTTCCCAGCTTCCAAAGGTCTCTGGAACAAAAGAAGAAATCCTTAAATCAACCTATCTCCTCACCAACTCTTGCACAAGGTCCACTCATCCCCTACAACGGGAAATTATCCATCCTGCCCCCTTTAGTGCGTTCAGTGATACAGTAGTTGTATCATTGCCTATGTGCTACAGTGAAGAAGGACAGGGGACTCCCTCTTGCTTGTCAGAGGGATTCTGTTTCAAAGAGGATGAAGGATAAGATCTCTTTCACCACAAAATCCTGTGATTACTCTAAATTACCTCCCAACCATCTTGAGATCCTCCTGTTTCCAAGTTTATATATTTATATATATATATGTTTTATTTCTATAGATATTTTATATATTAATATATTTAATATACAGCTTCACTGTCACATTGGCTATGCATTGCTTAGGGAGGGTGCTATTATTCCTCTTCACAGATGGAAGAGGGAGGCACAGATTCCATAGATATCCACTTATATAATTTACTTGCTAAAAAAGTGACAGAGCAATGAACTGAAACTGTTTCTGCATAACACCCATTGCACTCAAACCTTCCTTCTCTCCAACAACTTCATACTCCAGGATTTTCTGAAAAGCAGCTCAATTTACTCTCAGGTTTTCCTCTGTCAATTCTGAAAATTAAACTAAGCAAGTCAGGCATCTCTTGACTTACTGTTCAAAATGAAGGTATCCGTCTTTCTATTACCCAGTAGGTTTTTGTTACATAGCATTTGTTAACCTCTTAGATTCCCATCTGTTCTTTCCACAGGATTTTGCATTGTTTGGCTACATACAATGACTCTGTATACCTCAAATAAGCAGCAAAACTTCATTTTCTTCCCTTTATATCAAACTCAACTCTTTTCAAGTGGCAAAGCTGCATATTAAAACTACTGTCTGCTGACTTTCATATTTTCTGAGGCAACATCTGGCATAAAAACTGATTGCAAATATGATCAGAGTTATGAGCATTTTCTTCCAACAGTTTTCCAGCTAGCTTTATTCCCAGATATCAGCCCAATGGAAAAGAAAAATCTATTTGGCTCATTCTTCAGGTAAAATAGTTTCCACTCCTGAGGAGGTTTTGTTGATGTGGGATTCAGATGATGGGATCTGAACTGTACTGGAACTGTTATGGCCTCTGGGGTTCTGGACAGATGCTCTCTGATGCTTAAGGAATTCAGAATCCTAGCCCATGCTGTTGAAGAATAATAGAGTTTATCCCCTTCAAAGTCTAGGTATAATTTGAGGAATACAAATGTAATCTCATCATTATTAATAGTAGGCTTGAGCTACAGACATTCATCCATAACTGAGCAGAATTATTCATAAGGGGCTTTGGCTGCAGTCAAGGCAGAGTCGGTAGGTCAGGTTGTTGTTTAACAGTGTTAAAACAGCAGAGGCAATTCAGCTCTGGACAACCACTTTGCTGGACCTTATGTGGGTGATGTGCTCTGCCTCCAAAAGTGGGATATTTGTCTTTCAGTTCTCCTGAATTCAGGAAGCAAGTAAGTTTAACACCTCTCTGCCTTTCTCCTCAGGCCACAACAGACACCAAAAAAGGCTGAGTGCAAAGCCCCCATATACCTTCCTTACACTCCATAAGCATGGGTATATGGATAAAAAAACAAGGATCCAAATTCTGACTCCTGACCCCTCTCTCAAGCTCCATGCTGTGTGTCATTCCCAGATGAGTGCAGAAGCAAACAGCAAATCTCTTCCTTCTGTCTGCCAGCTCCTTGGCACAGCACCATCAGGCAAGACCAAGTACAATCTAGGAATGGAAAAGTAGCTCATATATAGACTGGAACATTAAACACTATATCCTAGAATACTATGGTCTGATGTGGCTTCCAGTAGGGGAAGGAGGAGTGATATGAAATTTTTGCAGTTCTAAAAATACCCGTCTGATAAATCCAAGCAATAGTGAAGGTAGAAATCACACAAAAAGAGAAAGAATCTTACCATTCAGCTAATAAACATTTCAGATTAGTTAAAACTAAAATAATTTAAAATCTCCAGTCTTGATCTGACAGTTTGTTCTGTTTGATTACACCTTGCATTTTACTTCCCCTGAAGAGCATCACCAGCAATGTCATATTTCCCACTGTTCTTCAATAGGTTCATGTTGTGATTTGCAGGCTGTGCCAGAATAAATAGTGCAGCTTGGAAACTGAAGCAGCATGCAAGACTGATCATTTGCTCAAAACTAACAGTTTTCAAGTAAATGAATGGAACATAATTGCATTTCAGCTTCAGCTTGAAAATACAACCAGCATTAGGATGTAATCTTCCTGTTGATTTTGCACTCAATGGCACTTGCTTATTAGAGATTATTCTGGGTCACTGCACTGTTTGTATATGGATAGTAGCTCATGGACATGTAGTTTGTAGTCCTGAATGCATCACTCTAGTGGTGTACTCTGAGCTCTCATATAACAAAGATATCCTTATACTAATTTCAGATATCAATTTATCTCATCTTAAGTTTGCTCTATGACCTTGGGGACAAATCTATCCTCCATGATTCACCACATGCAGGGGTTCCATAACTCCCTCATGACCCACGAGTTCTTCATAAAAAGCCAAGCCTGACCAGAAGAACTGAGTGCACCAGGTTCAACAGCCACACCTGGGTTTGCTTTGGGCCAAAATATGCCTGTACTTTAATTTCTCCAGAAATAACCACTGGAAACAGAATATTCCCAGAAGCAAATAAAATCCTCTTTCACATCTATACTTGTTTCCATGGAAATACACAGTGACAAGGTTTTTTCACTCATTTTCTCTGCCAGCCTACCATATTTTTTTTCAAGCAGCCCTGGTAACTGAATAGGTTTATCCACATACAAAGACTACTGCAGATGTGCTGACCTTGCACAAAGCCAAGTAGAGAGCTGCTCAGCCCGACCCCAAGAAAGGATCCGTGCAGCAACACTGCTGCCAACCCTTAATACAGAGAGACAACTCTGTAAATCCTTTCAACCAGGGACCAACAAAACCTTTTCATTACTGAGGACTAACTGGTTTTGGTGAGACAGTAAAGATCACACAGTGTGGTGTTACTCAGCAAGATGAACACTAATAACTCACTGTCAGCACACTGGTCTTAGACTCTGGCTTTATATTAAAGTGAAGGATATCATATTTGTAGTGCAAGTCTGTTTCCAGTGGCTGCCAAATATTATGCTTCTGGCAGTAGCCCTGTCCACTGCCTCTCACCATATGTCACAATCTACAGCTACCTCCTCATGTCCCATCTCTTCTCTGCTTCCCTGCTCTGTGCATCTGCTCCAGCCAGAAGTTCCATTTCCCTAGAGACTCACATAAAGTGGCTGAGGCTCAGCCACAGATGACAACATTAAGAAGAGCCTCTGGGCTGTGGGGATGGTGCCTCGGCTTTGGGCAGTTACTTTGAAGTCACTCAGGGTGCTGTTCCTACACTGCTCAGGAACAGCCTGGAAGGAGCCTGCAGAACAGTGCCTATGACCCAGGGGAGGAAGGAGGCCTTACCCACATCTCCCTGGCAGGCAGTCTGTGGCAGCAGGAAGAAAGCAAATGTCCATCCTACTGCCCATGAAGGAAGGGAAAGCCAGGCTGTGCTAGAGACTGCAGGCAGAGAAGCAGCATAGAGTGACAAAAACCAAAGTCAAAGCGTGGGAAATGTATAAAAGGAGCCAACACTGAAATCTCACAGAGGAGGACTTTGGCTTTTGTCAGGTTGTTACACTGACATTGTGGCATGCTGGGGTTTGGACCTTGGCTATCAGGCAAGTCCCTTGTGTAAAGTCTCATGGAACTATGATCAGCATTATCACAGAGCAGGCAGAAAAGTCATTTAGGTAGATGGGCTTCAGGACTGTAAACAAACGATTATGGCATGTGACAAGTGGCAGTTTACAGGGAAGAGGTCAAGGGTATAATGGTGATGGGGATCAGTAAGACTTTAGATTGAGTGCCTCATTGAAGTTTTCAACTAGTGCTTAAACCATCTAGCTGATAGAAGAAGGTAGTGCTGGAGAGGTTCTGGTGTGTCCTGGAAGAGGTACAGGAGCTGCATCTGGGCAAGGAAGGGACAGGTTTGGGCAGATGCCTGTACCTCAGCAGAAGCTAGGAAGGGAAGGAGTATGCCTGGGAGATACTAGCAAAAACTGTGTCAGAGGACTCCTTACTCTCCTCTCCCCAAGGCTGTCACTTTGCCCCTATTCTCAGGGCTCAGGAAGGTGCAGGAATGTTCTGGTGCAAAATCAGGAAGTGTCTAAACAAGAGAGAGTAGGCTGAGAGCTGGAGTAGCTATGCAATAGCTAGGTCAGGATCCTCCCAACAACGGTGTAAACACAATCTAAAAAAGAGTAGAAATTGCAAATTAGATGAAGACAGGATTCAGCCTGGAAAACAGAAGCTATTTAGCAAGAAGGAAATAATTCATCAACTAATGTTCCTCTTGACAGAGGGGGAAGGGTTCTGGAAAGTCAAACTGTATTGATCTAACCTTAGGAGACCTAAGAAATTAGAGAAAGGGACACGAAGAGATTAGTTAGAGAGGAGAAAGGCAACACATGAGCACCAGAATTGTGCACACAGCTACCCTGCCAAGGCAGCACAGAGGTAGTGCTGGGCAGGAACCCACTGCTTTGTTCAGGACTGTGGCTACCATGAGAGCCTAACACACTGGGAGGAGATAAAAGTGACAGCTCCTTGTGCAACTACAAGAGATTGATTCATGATGACAGTATGAGTTCCTTGTCTCTGAGGGGATATGGAAACAGTTTACAAACATTTGTGAGGCATATGCCCAAGCAGGAGGGAGTGCAGATTGCTTACTAGAGAAGATAAAACAAAGAGTGGGAAAACCAAAGCTGAAAGTAACTTACAAGATTTTACCAATGAGCTGTAATAGGTTGTAAAATAGCTCTCACAAGGAAAGCAGGGAAGAAGCCAGGTATGGGCAGTTTTAAAGCTGGATGGGAGGAAAGTAATTAATACATTAGCAAAAAAAGGCATGGAAGAATTTGTTGAAGTGATAAAAATATTTCCACCCACACAGACTGTAGTCCACTATTTTCCACTTTTTCTATTTTCTTTTTTCTACTGCCCTGCATCTTGCTATCATTAGTAGTGATGCAAATCAGGAAAGTGTTTATTAAAGCAGGAGCATAACCTTATACTGCTCCACACAAGAACACAGGTTTCTAGACATTTCTAGCCAACAGAAAATTAGGTTTTACAATTGTGTCTGGGAAAATGACTCACTAGCAATGATCCTCTTCAGCTCATCCAGTGATATCTTCCTGCCTCATCCCAAATCTCCTTTAGCCTTGAGAAGGTAAGAATATGATTCCATGTTTGGATGGTATGTGCTAACATCTCCTAAAGTCACATCCAGCTGCTTCTAAAATTCTCCTGATTAATCCCTTTTCAACTGCTTTTGGGAGACCACTTCTCTAATTCACAATTAAACCTGAAAAGATCAAGGCCGAAATACAGTCCAATGAAGCCTGAAATAGCAACCTGCCAAAAACTAGGAGAAGCCCACACCTTACCTGGCATATACATTTACCAGCTTACTGTTTTCCATGAGGAGGGAACACAACCATGGTTTGACAGCTACAGTGCTACCTCAAGTATGACTGGTTAGCCCCATCAGCCCCCAAGGTGGGCTCTTCAGATAGCAGAGAGCTGTTCTCTGGACAGAGGATTTTTCACGTAACTAATTACCAAGCTAATTACCTAATTACTAATAATAGCTAATTACTAATTACCATGTCCTGCAGACTATCATGATGATGAATGAAGGAGATCAGACCAGTCAACATGGTTTATTGGTTGAGTTTGCCCACTCGCTATGAATGCATCATTAGTCTGTGCATTCATCAGCATGGGGATGAGCACGATTCAAAGTCTTTGCCTATATAATGTGAAACACAACCAACCTGCAGCTCCTCAGCTTTATCCCAAGAACTCCCCAGGCCTTTTTTGGTGTCCTGTTCCTCTGTATCCTTGTCCTGGGCCGTCCTGGAAGTCCTTTGGTGAATACCATGTCCTTTCTTATTAAAGCATATTAAGCTGCATCTGTGGAAGTTAAACAAGAAATTGATAAAAAACTTTGCATTCATAACACAGTGGCTAATGATGCATTTATGACTCCTGTTCTCTGCCTGACAAAATCAGAGTTGCTCCACTATGTGGCACAGATGCTCTGCAGCTCCACAAGCATCAACGATCCTTTTTGCTGAATGGTATTTCCAGAGCAGAGCATTTCTCAACTCCACTGAGGTTGTTGAGCCCAGGATCCCTGTAGAAACAGGGGGTATTTCAAAATAACTGCAAGCACTGTGTTCAAAGTGGCTACCCGAAAAGTGTACTGTATTGCCCGACACATCCTTGCATCAAGCAATACCTTGCATTAGCACTAAAGTGGATAGGGTTTCATGGCTGGAAGCTGCTTTGAACTGAAATCTGAGAGCTGTACCATTCCTTTCCAGCTCTGGCATGAATTCCCTAGGCGGTCCAAGGCAGGCATCTTCATCTCCCTGTGGCTCGGTTTGCCATCTGTAACACTGGGTTAGCAGCCCCTCCTCCTTACACCACTTTTATTCTTGTCTACATCAACGGTAAATACAGATGGGCTTGTTTGTGTGCAGGCACGGCGCAAAACAGGGCACAACCATGACAGTGCCGCTCCTGAGGACGGGCAAGGAAAGATGCGCGCTCGCAAGGGCGATGCAGGGTAGGATGCACAGATAGAGGGATGCGCACATGGGGACGGGGGATGCCTGCAGGGAACGACACATGCGAGGCGGGCCGGTCTCTTACCCGCCGCCCGAGCCAGCCCCGCGCCGCCTCCCCCGCAGGAGAGACCAGCTCGGCCCCTCGNCGCGGGCACCGGCCCGGGGGGAAGTCCCGGTCCCGCAGCCAGCTCTGCGTGACATGCCCGAGCACCCTCTTCCTCATTCACGCCCAGACACCCCCGTCCGCCGCTCCGCCAAGCATCCGCGCATCGCGAGCATCCTCCTTCATAGAGCCAGGCCATCATCAGCCCAAACTGCCCTCCCGGCCCGGACACACGCCGTGCCACTCCCAGCACCCCCGTTCACTGCAGAACGAGCCCGCGCCCGCTGCCCAAACCTGCCGCAGGGGCTCTGAACGCCTCCCACGTCACCCCAAACACCCCCCCCCCCCCCGCCGCCCCCACCCCCCCNNNCCCAGACGCCCCCACGCACACCACTATGCACAGTACACGCGTCCCGAAGACTCCCCCATCACGCCCCCGTGCCCGAGCAGGCGCTCCCGTCCCCCCCACACCGCCCTAAAACAGCTTCCCACCCCGAGCATCCCCGTCACCGGACACTACTGCTCCCCGCCCAACCCCTCCCGCAACCTGCCCCCTCCCTGCACAAACACAGCCCAGCCCGGGCATCCCCGGTGCAGACCCCGCCGCCCCCTCGCAGCCGCTCCTCGCCCTTGCCCGGGGACACAAAGGGGTCCCTGCGCTCACCGGCCGTCGCTCTCTGCCCCGCAGGCCGAGCCATGGTGGAGCCGCCGGCCGAG
>WEIV01018588.1:100085-162807 GCA_013390005.1 Calyptomena viridis
GGGCCCCGGACCCATGGCGGGGGGAAGGCCAGGGCGTCGAGGGGTGCCAAGGGCAAGAGCCACTCCCTGGACTCGCTGCAGAAGCGCCGTGAGGGCAGCTGGGGCAAGACCTCCTCCGAGTCGGGGGCCTCGTCCTCCTACAGCGGGGAGAGCTTGCGGGAGCGCGGGGGCAAGGTGGGCGGCCGGGGCCGGGGGGCAGTCGCCGCCAACGGGTCCTTTCTGGGGCGCAGCTTCAGCCTGGGTGACCTCAGCCACTCACCACAGACTGCTCAGAGGGTCGAGAGGATCGTGAGGGAGGTGAAGAGGAAGAAGGGCCTCTCGGAGGTGCCTGAGAGGGACAAGAAGATTGCGGCACTGATGATCGCCAAGCACCAGGAGGCCAACCTCCTGCGGGAGCAGCGGCAGGCAGCCCATCTTAAGTGGGACAGCCAGCGGCGCCTGGCTGAGCAGCGTAAGGAGCAGGAGGAGAAGGAGAAGCAGAGGGCCCTCCTACAGGGTCAGCGGATGTGGGAGAGCCAGGTGGAGAAGCGGCGTGGGAGGTTGAACCAGGAGCAGGAGGAAGCTGCCCTGCTGAAGCAGAGGCAGCGCATGGTGTGTGAGGAGAGGTGGCGGGAGCAAGCTGAGAAGCAGGAGAGGCTGCGGAGAGAGAGGCTAGAGAAGGCCATCCAGGAGGACAAGCAGAAGAAGCTCCATCAAGAGCTCAATCTGAAGGCAAAGGAGGAGGTCAAGAAGGAGCACCAGGAGCGAGAGGAGCAGCTCCTGCAAGAGAAGCTGTCCACAGCTGCACAGAAAAGGCTGAAGAAGGAGGTGCAGCTGCAGAAGGAAAAGAGACTGCTCAACCAAGCAGAGAAGTTGAAGCATGAGGCCTTGCTCAAGGAACTGGCCAAGCAAGAGGCAGAAGAGAAAGAAATGCTGAAGGCTTCCCTGAAGATGAGCTTGACAAAGGCTCAGGAGAACTATGAGCAGCTAGTGGAAAAGAGGAACCAGGAGCTGAGGGAGAAGGCCAGGCGTGAGGACATGCAGATCCAGAGGGCTAAACTGGCAGCAGAGAAGAAGGAAAGAGAGCAGAAGGAGCACTTGGAGGCATTGGCTAGAGAGACTGAGAGAAAGCTCCAGCATGCTGCCCAGGTGGCTGAAGAGGCTGTTCAAGAAAAAGCTCGCAAGGTGGTCTTGAGTCGTCTGGAGAAGGAAAAAGTGCAGAAGATGAACAAGCAGAAGGTGGAACAGTATGAAGACTTGAGGCGCAGGGAAATCCTTCTCTCTATAGAGAGGAAGCTGGAGAGAAGCGAGCAGATTTTCAAGGAGAAGAAGACTGTCTTAGAAAATGCCAGGTCTGTCGCTCGGGCGTCCTTCCATGTCCGGGAAAAGGTACGAGAGGAGACAAACATGCGCACCTTTGACAAGATGGCCTTCGAAGCAGAACTGCACGCTCACCTTAATAAGAAATGAAAGATCTTGTAATGGATCAGTGGGGTACACCAGTTGTCCGTCATAATGCTTTAGAAAGGTCCTCCACATGAACATTTGAAAAACAGCAACAACCAACATCCACCCTGATTTCTTACTCTGAGGGAGCAGGGTACCGCACAAAAACGTGGCAGCTATTTCACATACTATTTTAAAGATGTTTTTTGTTCTGGATGTGTTTTAAGGACTGACCTCAGTCATCTTTACAGAGGGGAAGCAAGTTTTTGTGCCCTCCACCCCAGAAGCATATACATTTCTCAGAGAGCTGCAGAAGTCTGCTTGAAGCCTGTAAGTACTGCTTGGTTGTTTACACCAGAGATAACTACAGCTGCACTCTTTTCAGTTTGCAGTGCAGATAACAGAAGCAACTGGCTCCTAGAGCTTACTGAGTAAGAACCAAAACCACCCGAGCTGATTCTGCCTTGAGTGACAGGCACTTTGGTTTAAGTTATGGGACTGCATTTTCAAAGATGCTGCATTGCCATGCTGAAGATGAGAAAGCCTGGAGTATAGAATGCCATATGCCCTGGGTGCCCCTGGCCCACTGCTACCAAGCTAGAGAAAGCACAGATCAAGGCCATGTAAGTAGACATGATCAGAGCTGGGCAGAAGCTGTTAGAAAGTGCTCACAAACATGGTTTTGTTTTTGCTATTTGTAACTGTTTTCCTTCCCAAGTATCTTCACCTCTCCTTCTCCTTTTCAAGTTTCTCTTACGAACATTTGTTGGATTTCTTTTTTGGAGGAGGGGGAGAAGGAGAGAAATTTGTGGGCAAACCACACTGACGGGCACCCACACAACCCACTTGTTCATTAACATATAAAAATGCATGAACTTGTGGAATCTGGACTTCGGGGGAAATATGGGGATCACTTGTAAATGGAAATCTGTAAACAGATTGCAAAGAGAAATCATCACCCTCGGGAATTCTTAAAATTCAAGAAGACCCTCAGCCACCTTATCCAGTTTGGCCTGCCTTCAGCAGGAGATGTCCTCCAGAGTTCCCTTCCAACTTAATGGATCTATGAGCTGCATAAAATGAGACATTCACCCAGCTCTTATCATTGTCTGCTGAGCAGAGGAGCATTTCTCTGTTCACTGGTGCTAACAGTTGTATTCTCACATAGGGCATGGGAGACTAGATGCACAAAAATAAGGTACATTACAGATTTTCTTACGTGAGGATCATGTGGTGTTCGTGACAATTCAATACTGTTTAGAGGGAACTGAGTCCTTCTGCCATTAAATGCACTGGAAATGTGAAAAGCCTACCTATGCCCTTGCAAGTGTTCAAATAAGACAGTGTCCTGCTTCAGGTTTCCACGTTTACTCTCTGCTGGGTTGGAGTTACAAGCACAAATCCAAAGCAGGCACTTTCTTTTTTTGTTGTTTGGGGGGGGGGGGGGGGGGTGGGGGTTTTTTTTGTTTTTTTTTTTTTTCCCTGGCTCCAGGGAGCATCAGCTCTCTGTTCCATAATCCATGACGCTGTGCTGGGTTGCTCTGGTGATGGCAGTCAGACCTGGAGAATGGAGGAGAAGCAGCAAGAACAGACAGGATCTTGTTAGATTGTGGATGTCTCTGACATAGCACGCAGTAGAAGAGAAAACCAGAAAGTTGATACATGGCACGAATGTGCAGTCCCTCATGCATAGGTTGCTTACCAGAATTACCAGGAGGTGACAGCAGGTCAAAACCCTCTTAGAAGGTTTTAAGGAAGATGTCGAATGAACAGCAACAGCAGTAGACCAAGTGTTCCTCAGTGCCCTGTGAGGCTGGAGACATTATACAAACAGTGTTAAAAATGAAGCAGGTAGGGACTTATTTTAATGGAACTTGCTCTTCTTTGAATTATGGTACAATTGGCAGTGTTAAGGGCAGGCAGCATGAAAGTAGGAATTAGGGCACCTGAGCAACGTTTGCTTTGTCAGTCACTGGCTCACTGTGTAACACCAGGCAAGTCCTTAGGGGCTGGGCTTGTTCCTATTGATATAAATGGAAGCAGAGTTGGACTCTTGGGGTTGCTGGGTCTTGCAGGAGGTAGTAAAAGTCAGCTTGGCAAAGCACTTCATAGACTTTTAAAAAATTATGTTAACAAAGCACAGTTTTATTTATTTATTTATTTAAGTTGTTGTTAAAGTAAAATATCCCTTGGTGAAAAGCACTAAGTAACACCAAAATCTGATAGCTGTGGAAAGAACAGCTGCATTACTATTTCCAGCAAGGAGTCTGTCCCCTATCCCTCATTCTCAAAGCAGCAGTCTGAACAGTGAAACAAATCCTGCTGTAACATTGGACAAGGGCCTTGAAAAGAAAGTCTTCTCCATGTGTTCTCCATACTGCAGTGGTCTATGTGTGCCCTTGTAGCTGCAAAGACGTAGAAAAGAGATGGCCAGTGGCCCAAATCTAGCCAACACAAAACTTTCCTTGCTCCCTGGCAGCACTAGAATAAAACCTGCAATGACTCCAGCATAGCCAATGTTTCGTCTGGTTAGTAACCTTTGGAGATGCAGGAAAAGCCTGCCAGTACAGATGTGAGGGCTCTTCCTTCCAGGGTCATGACACTGTGGTTGAAATTCACTGCTTGGTCCATTCAGAAGGAAAAAGAGAAGAGCTGGGAAACAGCAGAAAGAAGAAAGAAGGCAAAATGTGGTGGGCGAATGAGCAGACAGCCTCTAATTGGAACAGCATTTTTTCCCTAAAGGTCTACTGCAATCTACCTGAAGACTGTACCAACCAACAGAGTGTTTCCAGTGCAGACTGAGAAGGTTCTGTAACCTAGGAAGCATGTCTTGGCCACTGACTGTAATTACACCTGGAGTCTATCTCCTGCTGCTAACTGAGTTTGACACCTTGGGGCTACAGCCGAACTAATAAAAACGAACGTACATGATGATAATTGGATTGGCAAACTACTGTTCCTGTACTGTGCAGTGTGCAGCTCAAGTTTTGAATGTGCAATCTAAGAAAAAAATTTTTTTTTCAAAGGACATTAATCTGTGTGTGGATATTTTTTATTTCTGCACTGGTTTCAGTCCAAAGTCTGTGAAATTCAGTGGAGTTCATGAGTTTAAAATTGCAGTGTGGAAAACTTAAGTCGGCAAGTTGGGTGGAGGCATGAGGGGTATTTCTTGGGTTGGCTTGTGCTTCCATTTATTTGAGAAGGAGTTTTACTGCTGGATTTCTGTAGGAACAGAAATTAAACCCTGGGACACATAAAAAGTGCCCTTTTAGATGAGGCTTACTTGGTTATTGAGCTGTAGGCTAGGCAGAACTAAAAATCAGGCAAGCAACAGCTCAGAAGTAGATTGTGGTTTATTTAGAACAGCTGATGCCATTTGGTTAGGTTCTGCAGAAAGCTAACTTAGTTGGGTCATCTCCTGGGATTAGAAAACACATTTTAGGGCATTGTTGTATTACAATTATGAGGTTGCAATAAAGACTTTGCTTCTAGGCCATTTGCCTGCATGTTGCATAACGACCACTAGGCCTTGATATACCTGCAGTTTAAAAGCAACAACAACAGAAGGATAATTACCAGGAAACTTTTGTGATTGGTAGCACATCTTAGATCCAGCTAGCATCAAATTCCTAGGTTCCAGTTCCAAATTCTTGGGTTTCAGTTCCTAAACACTTGGAGTCTAGCTCCAGTTTCACATTGGATCTCGTAGATTGAATGGGACCACCTCAAATCCAAAGCCAGTGCCACTAAACATTCAGTTCTAATGCCAAACACTCAGACTCAACTCTAAGACCATTTGAAAACCACTGCACTGCTTACTGCTGCCCATTGGTTAGGACTACTGCTTGAAGCTAGAAACCTGCTAGAAACCACTCAGAATGTTTACAGGGTTTCTGAACTGCATCTGGGCTAAAACTGGAGCCTTTCAGTGCCAGAGAGAGCCAACAATCTCATCCGAATGCTGGTGCTTCACACAAAAGTCATCACTAAAACATGATCTCTCTGTCAAGGTTGAATTTTGCAGATACGTTCAAAAGCTATTAGGAGGAGCAGCTGCAACACCACTAGTTAATATTTTACAAGGTAATTTTTAAGCCAGTAGATAATAAGTTCTTTCACTGCATGTATAAGAGGGATGTGAGGATTAGATTTCTCACCTTGGTTACCTATTATGTTTCTCTTATAATGCTTATGAAGCTCCAGGCTCATTCCATGCAAAAATTCCTCCTGGTGCCTGGAGAATTCTGTTCACTAAACAAATGGAGGATATGCAGCACACACAGGTTTGGGAGGGGACTTAGTTTGGTGTGCATGTCTTTATTAAGCCAAGCCTGGGCAGGGAGATGTGGGAAACATATAATGTGCAGTACAAAGTCCATCAACCACTAGTTTTCCAAAAGTTCTGCCAACAACAGCCCTAGACTCACTTCTGCTAGTGACTTCTTCAGGGAAGTGACATCCTCAGCTCACTTACTGACCTCAGAGCCAAGCTGATCATATCCTACCTGAGGACAGCTTCTCTTTGCTTCAGTTGTTACATTACAGAAGGATTTGCTGCTGGTAAAGACAAGAATGTATTAGCTGAAATGCCATTTTGAAAGTGGTTTGTTGATTCGGGTTTTTGTTTTGTTTTGTCAAGAGTTTTGTTTTAGAGCAAGGGTAGGGAGATGTAAGGATGAGCCACAAAGCTAGTTAGATGCAGCACATCACAGATGATGACTCTAACTGTCTTCACAGAAAGTTCTGCTTTGTGGACCTGGGACTGAGCTATTGTTTAGTAGAGCAGCCACCACATCCAGGAGAGCAGAGGTGCTCTGTGATCTGTTTTCAGATCACTAAGGCTCCCTTCAAAGCCTGAAAATGGAATCTCTAATGCTTTGCTGGGTCATGGTCCTAGGGATTTTAGTTTAAGGTTGGACTTAGCTTTCATAGTTGTAAAAGAAGGCTGTCATGGGCAAAGAAGAGGAAGACGCTGGCTTAGCCCAGTCCCTTTGGAAATCAGCCCCACAACACTGCAGCGCAGTATAGGCATGTTCTAGTGGGAGCCAACGGAGCCCTAATACAACTACTTTTGGGAGTCCAGCCCCATAAATCCTTGGCAAGCAAGTGGCATCCCTGTAAAGAGCCGGTACTGAGGCACGGTAAGAAATCATAATGCTTCTACTTCTAGGCAGGTGGCAGCTCTGCCCTTCTTTTTGGTGAGATATTACTAGGTGATGTTTTGAAGAGAAAACGCTGGGAATAAGAAAAAAAATGCAAAAAGATACCTGGAAATACATTCTCCATTTATGGAGAGCCACCAGCTCTCTGGGGATGCCAGTCTTCAGAGCCTTCATAATGGAATACGCCCCACACCCCACACGCCTCTTAAAGCTAGGGCATAAAAAAAACTCAGTTCTAGGTCTGACTTCTTTGTCCTTAGACTGTTCTTTGAACATGGCTCCTTGCTGGAGGCTCATGAGCTATTATCATAAGATTCTAGTCTGAAAGGACCCAAATCATTCTCTGTCAACTTTGCACTCATCTCTCATCTCTGAAGTCCCTGCCATTCAGCAAGAAATTCTCAGCATTACAGAACCACTCTGGCAGTAAGAATTATCCTGTATTACAAAACCAAACTGCCAGTGTTATTTTGTTCTTACTGGTTTACGCAGCTGCCCGCATCTAATCTCAGGACCTGTCTGAGGTAAACTAGTTATCGCCCCCAGCCTAAGTACAAACAAACTGAAGTGGAAAGAACTGATGTGACTTGCCCGGGGCCATGCTGGCTTCCCTGAGGTAGCTGGAGCTCTCATTCAAGTCCTCCCTAATCCCCATGCAGCCCTTTAATTAACCTCTCCTGGTTGCAATGGAGGGATATCCCTGTGCCCCTGCTGTGGCAGCTACTCTGGCTCCTGCTTTGCAGCTGGTACTTCATGAAGGATGAAGGTTTTAAGCCACCAGCTTCACTTCTGGGCATTGCCCCTAAACCTTGAAACACTTTTAAATGGGGAGCCTGAAGGTGAGATAAGGCTGCACTGGAAACCTGGGACAGAGGCAGGGTGAGAAGAAGGTACGTTAGCAAAAATGAGCAGAAACTATAGATGGAAATGTTAAATGAAAGAATAGGCATGGACTGAGTATCCTTATACCATCCTGGGTAGCTAGAATCACTCTCTTAAGTATGACAGCATACAATAATGCTTTCTTTCAGCACATCAAACTTACAAGGCCCAGTTCATTCCATTAGTTACCTCTCTAGGGCCATCAGAGTTGTTCCAGGAATGAATACAACCTTTTATTATTTATGCAAATCACAGTAGGTTGGGATAACTTATGCTTCCAAGAGTTTGATGGACATTTCCCTGTGCTTGAGAGTACCCAGGCAATGGGATGGCAGGGTCACATATCAGTTTGTATTTTTAGACTGGGTGACAAATTTGTCAATACCCTGGTGCTGGACGCTGTGTTCCTGCCTGTTTACAAAGCAATGTCTGCTTTAGCAGCTCAGTGCAGCTGAGGGAAAGAGCAGCTGGCACAGAAGTACCTTGTCAGACAGCAAGCTAACCAGTGGGGAGTAAGAGATTTGCCTGTGGCTGTGAGATTTGGTAGGTGCTACTGGGAATGTTTTGGTTTGTAAGAGGGCGATGGGGTAATTTCTTCTCTTTTTTAATCACTTCCAAGTAGGCTGTGCTATTTTTGACAATTATTTAATGATTTATAAGAGGTGGGAAAATAAATGAGGAAGGGAGCTTGAAACACAAATGTGTAGGTAAAACAAATAGATGTTTTCCTTTCCCTCTTGAAAAAACGTGTGAGCATTATGCCAGCAGGTGAGAGTTTTGTTAAGTGCCAAAGATATTTGCCTAAGATATTGAATGCGATATCTTAGCCCCTAGAAGGGAGGGCACTCTGTTCACAAGCTTTGTTACCTGTGCACGTGTCTCCTGTACATGCTGACAAGACATGCTTTATGCTTACTTTCTAGTAACAGCTATTTCTTCAGATTTCAAGGAATAGGTGAGATCCATGAACAGAAAGGAATTATTTTCACTCTAAGAGGGACCACTACACTGCCATCCTGGGCGGACTCAGTCCACGTCTGATGTGAACCCCAATGGAGAAATGATACTTTGCTCTCATCAGATTTCAGCAGCCCTCAACCACACACTGTCTAGGAGCCTCTGCACCATTTTCAGCTCCCACCTGATTCAAGCTGTCCTTGTTTCCTAGCCAGTTTAATCCTGAGGCTCCTGCTCCCATTGGCTGCAGCCAGCTATCTGGGGAGCTGTCCACAGGATGCACCCAAGTCTGCACTTACCTGTAGAGGCTTCAAGCAAATTTACCCTGCTCTTCCTTAAACTGGGGCATGTCTATGCATGAGCAACTACAGGAACTGACTCTGGGCTTTTGGTGGCATAGATGAACATCTACAGAAGGACTTGGGTGTTGCGGCATAGCAAACAGATGCTACTGTTTTAGTTATCAGCACCACTAAATTGCTTCTGCTGCACTGCTTTCCCAGACAGTGTACCATGAACAGGGTGAGCACTAGCAGCCCCAGAAGTGCTTAGGTGTTGCCCTCCACACTTAGACCAGTGCTTGGCACAGGAAGCAGTGTCCCTTCTTGCATGAGAGGGAAGCTTTCCTTTCTGCAATCATCATTGTATCATGCATGGGTGCTTTGGGGACAGGCTGGCATCCTAAGATACATCCATCCTATCACCACCATCATCAGCTTCTCCTTATGATCTGAACTATACCAGTAAAGTCATTATTAACTTACATAGGCCTGCATGACCTGTCATGACAGGAATTTTAGATATATTGTAACATCTGAGTCATGAGATTGCTTTTTCTGCTGTCAGTTTCACCTGCTACTGCTCAGCAGGAAGTAAAGGAGGGGAGGATTGTTTCAGTAAACCAGAGGTGATCTGCCTGCTCTCAGAAAATGCTAGGCAGGTAGGCAAGCTGAGGGCTTCAGGGCTTTATGCAACACTAGAGTGTCTGACATCTTAGGTTAGCTGGAGGTACACTCCATATCACTTAGCTGTCACTCCAACTTACATCTTTTGGGTGCTGTGAGTCCTAATATCTTCCAGGCAGACGGCACTCTCTCTTGTAACAGAAGTTTTCCATGACGCCTACAATATTTCAAAGAACCTGCACATATCTGTTTGCAGAATCAGGTATTTCAATGCATTTTATTTATGCTTCCCTCAAAAAATTGTAGTAGAGATTCCTGAAGGCAGTGATGTTCACAGCCAGAGGTACTGTCCTCTCTAAGTGTCTCTGATCAGACTACACAATGTTACCCTAGAGATTTCTTGCAGCTCTTGCAGTCTCACAGGGAACTTGCAGATCCCTTCCTGCAAAGACACTGTACTATAATGCAGATGCCACGTGATTCAGTCACAGCCTGCAAGACCCAAATGCACAGAAAATTTACTGTAAGCTACCAGGGGAATTTCTGCAGAGTCTCCTGGGATGTGCAGGAGACTGACAGACCATTTCTGTCTGTCCTGATGTCAGTGCTGCATAAACTCACGTGCTGTACAGTACCCGCTGACCTAATAATACCGTCTGAGTCCTCTCCATGACAACACACTGCAATGTCCTCAGGTACAAAGAGGCATCCTGCAAGCAGGCAAGGCCAGCCAGGGAGTCGATGTATCAGATGTATAGAGTATAATTTTAGCATAAGTCGCCTCTGTGGGGAAGTCAGTGTCTCAAATGCAGAAGGAAAAAATTCCTCCCCAGAGGAAAGGAAGTAATTGCTGAATGTGAAAGAGAAGAAAGAAATGACAAAATGAGACCTTTAAATAACCTTAAAATCATAGGAAGCATGGTTTACAGGTCTCATGTAACAGACATACATGGCCAAACAGCTTCACACATTTTGGATACCCTCAGGGAATGAAGAATGGTGGGAAGTACTTAGAACCTCAGGTAAGAAAGGAACGGTGTTTTCCAACAGGGGTTGTCATTGGCTGGAGTAGAGAATTGTAGAAAAGCTGTTCTAGACATCTCCAACTATGCTGGCTGTTGTACCACTACAGCAAAGAAACATAGTCCAGTTCTCTTTAGGGATCTGGATTGCTGGCTGGCAGTGTTGCACAAAGACCAGATCTATACAGGGCTTTATTTGTAAGCAACCATTTCGATTCAGTCACCAGATCATGGGATTGGGTTTGTGCCTGCTAAGGTCAATTGCCCAAAGGCAAGCACATGGTGATGACTAGTACATTCCTGTGTCCAACAGAGGTGACAGCCAGAGGAAACCTGAGGCTGAGGCTGTTTCCAGAGAGGGCAGAGACCTGAAAGGGAAAAGCCAGATTAAAGGGGAATTATAATCCTTAACTCTGCAGTGACAGCCTGGGAAGAAAGGATGGCTAAAAAAGAACAAGGATCCTCACTCAAGAAAGTGTCTCCATTGCTGGCAAGCTGTACATGGGCTTATGTCCTCATCTTCTCCTTCTCTAGCAGGGGCAAGAAACAGAATCTCAGCCAAAAGAGAGGGACAAAATTCTGGCTGGGAGGATGAAACCTCCTTAGGTCAGACCTTGTCAGTCAAATCTCTCACTCTGATTTCACTTGCAGACAGGACCCATGAGTTAGTGGGCTTCAACCCTCAACTTGTACAACCTGAAATCTGGTCATGCATCCATGCTCTGATGCATGTGTTACACTTGCTTGGATATTAAGGCAGGCTTGTGGGGCTTTCCAGCCAGCTGCATGCTTCACAACCATATCCCAGCCATGACTTTGAAGCAGCAGGAAAAGTTGAATCTTGTCCTTCCCCAGTTCAAATCAGGCTTAGCTGGTTATTCAGGAGTCCCTTTCCCCATTGACAGAGTTGAGAAAAAATAATTATAAGCCTTTTTATATATGCCAGCTAGCAGACAGGATCAATACTCAGAAGGGCTCCTTGATTTCTGACATGTCTAAGCCCTCAGACTACTATGGGGTTTTTGCGCCATATGGCTCTGTCACTTGATAAAATAGTGCCCTAGATATGCTGGTTGTTTTCCAGTCTGCCACCAAATTACCTTAGGAGGATGGGCACATACAGCCACAGTTTCTGTACTGTTGCCACCGTTTCTGAGGTCTCCTGACCTATCACAAGCTGCTGTATTTTTGCAGCCCCTCCTGTCCCCCCTCCCTGGGACCAGCTACCAAAGAGATTAAGCACGGCATGTTATCTACTGCAGTGGCTTAATCACTAAGCAAAGCGCTCATCCCCTGACCACAAGGTCAAGGAATTATCTTCCTGATAGATAACACAGCCAGGGCTTGGAACAAAATGAGGAGCTGAAGTGTCATTGCAAGCCCACAGTGCACAGCATTTTTGCTGTTTCTGAGGGAGTAATGCTGCTAAGATGCTATGAAAGTGCAGCATGCCTTTTCCCACATGCCCCAAGATGCCTCTTGGTGGCAGGGGAAGATAAACACAGTAAAATTGGTATTCAGTTTTGTGTACATACATCCCCCTCCTATAAACACTCCTGTATGCCAAACCTGTCCCTCCAAGAGCAAAAGGTTTTGATGGTTGGATATATTCAGCACCATGTACTTAAAGAGACTGTGAGGAACTAACCAAGCACTAGGACTGGGCCAAAAGAGAATTGATCTTGGGAGAAATATATATATCTAGAAATATGGTTTCAAAGGGCATAGATTCTATGCATTAGTTTCAGCATAAGGTGGGAAGTCGCTTCCCCACATAAGCCAGCCTGTTGGGGCAGAGCTGCAGGGTCTGCCAGCCCCACAGCTCACTGCATAGCAATGGGCTGTCGGGGGGCAACTCAAGCCAATGGGGGAAAAACTCTTCATTTGAGATTTCAATATAAAGAGTCCAGGTCTGCTGCCACCATAAAAGAGTGAGGAAAACTCCTGACACAAGTTCTTGTGTAAAACTGAGTTCTTACTAGGGACTAGCACAGGGCATCAGCTCCCACAGCTTTGCTATGAGCACTTGTGGACCCTCTGCACACAGCCAGGCAGGATGAGCTATGGTATCCTGCCTGGTGGCTGCCCAAGACCAGCCCCTTTTCATAGAAGAGGAAAGTGTAAGCTGAGGTTACAGAAAAAGCATGAGAAGATGAGGCTCTCTACCCAAAGCTGGGTGATACAAATAGCTTGCAGCTCTCCAGGTGACGCCTTTGCGGTCACATACATAGCAATAACTGCAGAGGAGGAATCTTTCTCTCTACACTTTAGCCAAGAGGCCAGGTTCCTAAGACTATGGTTGAAATTACATGCATGCTAAATCTTCCTTGTTGTGCCTTTCAAAAGCAGCTAAGCAATCAAATAACATTTTCTCACCTCTCTCAACACATCTTGCCTTCTGCAGTCCAACTACTCTCTAAAGGCCTCTTATCACTTGTCTGTGCAACATTCACACCCTGCCAGATCTCTGTGCCTTACCTGTGAACAGCAAGGGCCACACTGCAGCCAGAGGCGCTGCTTTCCTCTGTCTTCCCAGCAAGAAATGCTTCCTGCTGCACTGGTATGGGATGCAAAAGAAGCTCCCACACCAAAGCACAAGATTAACACAGAGCCTGCTTAGCAAATTCCACTGTTCTTCAGCTATAAATAAAAAATAAAAAGGTTTTTACTATTTTCAGCTCAAAATATGAAGGATCTGATCATCTTTGAGATCTCTGTCTCTATTAATCTTAGTGGGCAGAGGTCACAATTGTTGAAAGATAGGAGAGAGAGAACAACTGCCAACTCCTTTTCATAGGAGAGCAAGTTAGATGGACAGGTTGTAGTTGAATCTTTTTGAGCTGAATGCATTCCATCTGAAGAGCATGTGTCCCCTAAAGATGGGCTCACTGAGGTTATGTGCATGTTTCCATCCTCCTGGGGCAGGGCAGATTTCAGTGCCCTTTCCATACCTTCACCTCCAACCTGCCAGCTAAGGCACAGCAGTAATACAAGCAGGACTGGCAGGTGGAGTAGGTAACCTGCCTGCCCTGCAAGGGGCCTGGATGAGCTAGCTGCAAACAAAGGTCCTTTTCCCCCAGCTCTTATCTCAGGTGAAGGAGACAAAGCCCCATGGTGCTCCATGTAGAAAACAGAGCACTGATAAAGCTTTAGATTTTCCACTTGACTGCTGCTCTTTGGCTCCCTTGCCTTTCCCACCTGCATTTCTCTGCACTTTTGGGGAAATCTGACATTGCTTATCTTTCTATACATTCTTAATTAGGAAAAAAAATCCCTCTCTCCATTAAGTGACTCTCAAGAACAGAGACAGGAGAACGTGCATTGAGAACTGTCTGCCTTACAGTTTGCCCTCTCCTTCATGCCCCTTCCATGGCCACTGTCCCTGCAGCCCCAGGATCTGCAGCCGCCAAAGCCCAAGTTTCAGTGTCACTTTGTCCGTAACAGAAAGCTGGACAACCCCTTCACAAAAACCACATCTCTGCTCTAGAGCACATATAAGAAAGGACCTCTTTTAATCATATGGAAATTAAGCACTTCTCTACCTGTCTTGTATGTGCTTCTCTCAATAGTGATGTGACCATGGGATGCAGCTGGTTACACAGCCCAGAGCTTGTTCTGGCCAAGCTACAGGCTGCTTTCCAGGAAGGGCTACACAAGTTCACCAGGTCAGCTGGGGGACAGCATGAGCTCCCTTTTCTTCCCACAGAGCTCCAGCCCAGCACCTCTACTTACTAGTTTTCTCATCTCATTGAGCTTTACCTCCTCCCTAGTAGAGTTTACTAATGACTTCTCTACATTTCCACCATGCTCCAGATGACAGCATGGCAACCAAGAACAGGATCATCTCTTACAGAGGATTCACCAGCCCTCAGCCTCCAAAGGCTACAGCAACTAGCCTGAATAACAATTCATCTTCCCCCCAGAAACGGTCCATACACGTTTAGATACAAATAGCTCTTGGAAAATGTATGTAATTAAATACAGTGCCTCTAGCAGTGAGTCTAAGGGCCTGGGCCAGCCACTGCTTTCCTTCTTTACCCTGGTTGTGGTGCCAGCTCCATGAAAAATGGTGTGGCCTGAAGATCTGTCCTGCTGTGTGAGACAGGTTCCCTCCCACCAAGCACCCCAATTCCTCTCCTCCTTGCTCTGGTGCTGCCAGCTGTGTTTGCCAGGTTTCCCTTGGGAACTCCTCTGCCTTCCAGCTCTCAGTGCACAGCCAAGCCGTGGAGGCCTGCCAGCCCACGTGCTCCCCAGCCAGATGCTGCTTCTGAATACCTCCTGGAGAGTCCATGCTGGGGTGTGTGTAAGTATATGTCAGTACAGGCAGCATTTAATGCAGGTGGGAAAACCCCTAGTAAGTGCCAGAGATCACATTCTGCAGATCCTGTTCCAAAGCCACTAAAATTTACCCAACAGTAAGTAGGTGCAATGGACTTGTCTGTGGCAGGCAGGGGAAGAGATTAGAGGCTGTAGTGGTCTTTTCAATAAATCTCTGAAGATTAAGGAGAAAGGAAATTCTGTAAGTAAAATCTGATTTGTCTTTGGCACAGCTGTCCATCCAAAGATAAGTACCCACATCCCACTTCTGTATAATTCACATTTCTCCACACAGAAAGTGAGCTGAAGTCATAGCTTTACTACTGTAATTAGCATCCCTAATGTGGCATGCAGTATCAGGGCTGTGAGAATGGCAAATAGTGACCCATTTCTCCTTAGAAAGGAGACACAATTCATTTCACGTTACTGTGGGAACTCACACCTTTCCACGCCAAACACCACATGGACAGGCAGAGAAAAAGCAGAATATAGTCCTGTCTGTCTTACTGTCTCCTTATACAACCTTATACAACACAGCCTCCTACTTCCATAATTGATGTCTCCTGCTGCAAAAGCAGCCACAGCTTCTGAGTCTCTGGCAATCCCATTACCACAATACTAAGTGCCAGCCAGTTATTCTGCAAAACATTTCAAATTAATTCAGTGCCTTAAACCAGGAAATCTTTCTTTATAATACCACCTCTTCCTTGCTGCACTGCAGCTATAAGAACTCAACAGCTCCATCCCTCCATCTTCTCCATGGGCCCACTATCTTGGACACATACACCATCGCCTCTAAGGAAACAGTTTCCTGTTTTCAGTGACATTCAGAGATACTTAAAACATCCCTGGTGCATATGAGAGGGATGCTTTTCCAGGGCTCTTAGGATGTAGTTGCAGTTTGTTAAATCAAGCAGATAGGAAAATGTTGAGGAAATTTCTGGCACACCAGCTGTCTGACCTGACTTATTTACATGGTGATAGAGCTAGGAAATGCACTAATTTTATAGCCCTTGTGATTTGAGACTGTTTATCCAGAGAAAGGCAGCAGTGAGGAAAAGGCTCAGTATGCACTAGCTCACAGGCTCCCTTCAGAGCTTCAAAACCCATGTTAGCCCTGAGCCTTGTGCCCTGGCCCCTGTCCTGGGACAGGCTGCTTGCCCCTTTCCCCAGCACCACTCTGCACACTGGAGCTGTGTGCCTGGCTGTGACAGCAGGGAGCTGCCACCACCAGACCCTCATCCAGGGCAGCTGGAAAGATGCTCACCTGCCTGTCTTGAGCAGGTTGCTAAAAGATTTGGAAAAGCTGAGGCAACAGTTGACCTGGCTGCTGCAGGGTGGAGGTGCAGAAGTGTCCCTAATGCAGGATTAGCTCACTGTTGTCCTTGCTGGGGCTGTTTGCCCACACATGGCTTTCTCTGTAGATCTGGCAATGGTAGCTATAGTAGGGAAACAGCCTTTAGGGTCACCTTCAGCTACAGAGTACACCAAGCTTCATCTGAAGGTAAAACTTTCCAGTCTGCTCTCTGCCTATGAGGAAATTTTGGAGAAATTATTTTCAGGCAAATTATTTTCAGGGAGAACAGGAAAAAAAAAACAACCCTCATGATGAAATATTTCTTTGGATAGATTATCTATATTTTAGATATGCATTTAATACACATCTTTGTGTGTATATATATGCACTCATGTACATATATATGAGTATATGTGTGAATACCTGATGGGGAGAGGTGAGTTGGATACACTGCTCATTAGCAGCTTACAAGGGACACATGATGCCAACTGACTCACTAAAGTATAGGCCCTCTGAGCCTCTCAGTGAAAGCTCAGACTGGTGGAGGCCTCAGCCTGCCTCTCACCCCTGTAAAACACTGGGACAGGACCCATGCTGTGGGTCCAAGGTGAGAGGACACCAGGCACCACCTCGCACAGCTCTGCACCCACAGGGCTTGGCCCAGAGCCATGTGTGAGGTGGGCCATGTGTGTGAAGCAGGGAGGGAAAGTGCCCGGTTTAAGAGCCCAGGGTGTTCACTGCCCATTGCTGTGCATTTTCTGCATGAAATGCTTAAGTCTGAAAGACTTTGGAGTATGATGAATAACTTTTCTAGACAGGAAGAGAGTGTTATGAAAAAGACATGAGCAGTTACGAGGCTGTGCTTCACCTCCTTTGCTCTCTTCAAGGAGAGCAGCCCTGCCAGCTCCACCATGGCAGGGTGGGCATCCCCTCTGCTGTGGCAGAACTGTCCTCCCACAGCTCCCAGGTGCTGCAAAGCCCTCTGGGGTGATGCTAATTTCCACCTTGGGGAGATAGCCACAGTTAGCCAAATAACAAACAGAAAGCTGAGGGAGCAGGCTGGAGGGGAAGGCAAGGAGAAACCAGCTTGTCCCTTGCAGTCCTGCTTGAAGCTGGAGAGAGTTGGATAAGCAGGGAGGAGAGTACATTTGCTGTGTAAAGCAGTATTTGTTTGCAAACTTTGTGACCCTTTTCAAGTACAGACAGGACTGAAACTCATGGTAAGGGAAATACACCAGAACAAAAGCCCAGAAACATATTTCAGGTCTGCTCCCTCCTGTCTGGACAACAAAAAGAAGATTATCAGGACACTTCATGGCTTTACAGAGTACTATCCACAACAGCTATTCTTTGCTTCCTGGCTAGGTCTGCTCTTTTCTTCCCATTCACTTGGAAAGCAACTGTTCTCTTTTACCCTTCACTCCTGCACTGGGAATGAAGCAGAGCCCATGTGCAGCTCCTCTGAAAGCCAGCCTCTGGATTCTCTGAACTGCACCTATGAGCCAAATTGGGTGCTTATAGCACAGCATTATAGAAGCAGAGATCAGGAGATGCTCTTCTTCCTTCAGGAAGGGAATGAGATAGCTCCCACACCTGCTCCCAGTGGCCTCTCCTATGGCTGCCTCATTAAATACCCTCCTTCCATTTTGCTGCTAAAAGCTCAGGGGCAGGGTCTGCCCTGGTGTGCCGGAATCCAACAGGCCAGAGGCAATGGGAGGCTGTGATGCAGGAGCAACTCAATCGGTGGGCACAGGACTCTCTGCTCCTAGATTGCAGCACAGTGCTGCAAGCTGAGCTTGTGCCCACTTGCAAGAGGAAGCCAAAGGCTCCCATGATGTTGAGCCACTGTCAGTTTAGTTGGGAGGGGTGTTAGGCTCATCTTTTGGGGCAGAGGTCTGAGAGTGCTCGCTGGAGTCACAACCACCACCACTAATTTTGAAAGAGGCTGTAACTCAGCTGGAGTGGTTCTCTGTTCAGTGAACAGCCATTAAAACTAATTCCATGCCAGCATCAGGAGCCAACCACACACTAGAAGTAGACTTAGTGTGCGTGTTCTCTTCTAGCTCCTTCAGCATCAGCCAAAGCACGGGGCTAAAACATCTCCAAACAAACTAGTTTTCCCTTACTGCTTGCTGGCTTCAAGCTTCAAATAGAGTGGGTCCCATTATTCTCCCTCATCCAAGCACACTTATCTTACCCATCTGTGGTACCTTTGAATGGATGAGAATTTTCTGTCCTCATTTTGGAGCCCACATTCTCCCTACACAGGGAAGAAAAGATAGCTCTGCCTGCACGTTCTTTCTCTTAATCTAAGTTCCACTTTAAATCACACCTGACCTGTATTTGTGTAAGGGAGAAAACTACAACAAGATAATTTCAGGAGAGGGAACAGAAGCAAAAAGCAAATAGAGTGTCTACCTTTATTGCTATTTCCTACATCCTTTCATGGGTTGCAGCATCTGTCTGAAGTACCACACACTTAATCAGAGAGGAATCTAGAGGGCTGCTGCTCCGGGCTAGAGCAGTTTCTGAACATCCAAATCCATTGAGAGTTACAGCAATATCCAACCTCTTCCAGTCAATGCTGAGATACCCAAAAGCTTTCCAGAATCAAAAGATTGACTTCTCCCCTGCTGAGGCACCTCTCCATACACACAGTTACCCACAAAGAAGAACAACAGTAAGCCACATCCCTGCATCACCCAGCTGGATTATGCTCCATGTAAGTTGGGGAGAGGAAAAAATGGAGACCTGCGGATCCCTCTTCTCTGAGAAGCTAGGGCTAGACTCCTCAGTTGGGACCAAAAGTGGTTTTTACTTACTGAGGAATAGAACAGCTATATTTCAATTATTGAAATGCACTTGCCATAGCACACAGTTTATTTTTAAAACACACCGATTCACTATCAGCACACCTGCTGATAAATAGTTGCTGCTGACATTATAAGTCACACCTGCTGCATTCCTACCTTTCAATATCATTCCTCTTGAAGACTCCTCACCTTCCCCTCACTCCATCAGGAACCACATGTGTTGTACCTCTGGCAGAATCAGGAAAAGAAGGGAGAAATTAAACAGTGTCTACTCCCAAACAAGTTGCAATCCAATCAACTTTTGTCAATCTTTGCATTAAGCCTGCTCCTCTTCTGCCTTACTACAAAAGCCATAGTGTTCCCACCTTCTTGTTCCCTTCAGGGACCCTGAGTGCTTGTGAACTGTCCCAGAGACAGAGCTCTGCTGAATGGCTATTGCCCTGTTCAGAGCTGTGCTTTCAGCAGTGACTAACAAAAACCTCCAGCCATACATCCACCATAAACAGTTTGTTTTCAAGCCTCATTAAAATGGAGATGCTAAAAATATTTATTCCTGTTTTGCAGAATTTAGGAAAAAAAAACCAAACAGGCTCCTGCTGGCAGTCACTGATGTGTAGAGGAACATGAAAACAGGAGCTCTCTCCTGCCCCTAGAATTAATGATGAAGAAATAGATGGGAATAGCAGCTCTGGGAGAGGATATGTTCCTCTCTTCTTGGGCGGTTTCCACAGGGATATTTGAAGCAGGGGTGTAGTCAAGAAGAACAAGGGTAAGCAGAGTTCACTTATTATTTTAAGCAATGCCAAGTTTGCACTTTTCAGGATACAGCAAAATAAGAACATGTGACCCTGCTACTTACTGCAACACCTCTGAGTTAGCAAAAGGTGTCTTTGCTACCTTCACAAAATAGCCTTTATAATTTTTCTTCCTCTGCCAACACTGAAAAAAACCCAAACAAACATGTATGTTAGTTCAAGCAAAGAGCAGAAAGGACTCACAGACCTGACTGAGTACTCAGTTGGATCTCTCTGCATTTTGGTTATGGAGCTAAGCCTGCAGTAAAAAATAAGTGTGACTTAATATAGAAAAAGGGATATTATCTTAGTGCGCAGAAAGACACTGCAGGTTGTTCAACAAACAACATGTGGTGGCCAAGCTCATGGTGACCTGTCACCCCAACAGGCCACCTCAGACCCAGCTCTCAGCTGACTGACTACAGCAATTCCCCTGGCTTTGTCATTTCTCCCATTCAACACCATGCTCAAACTAGGTGCATAAAAAATTGTACACAGACTAGGTGAAAAACTGCAGAATTGTCCTTGTGCCAAGTGCATCAGGTAGAAGATCCTAGAAATAATACATCCTTTGCAGGCACACCAGCACCAAGGAGCACCAAGTGTCCAAGGAAGACCCAGCCTTGGTCAAGACTTTCAGAACATGGCCACTTCCCTGAGAGACAACTTCTTACTAGACACAACATGAGCCATCTTCTGTCCCTCTAGTAGCCACGAAAACTGACTGCACTGAAAAACATTCAAAATAGACTGTTTCTGTGGAAAACTGTCATCTTATTTAAGTAGAGATAAGCGAATATTACACTAAGTCCTAAGCAGACAGCCTGCCTACTACCTGGAGCTAAAAAAAAAAGCTATACTCTGGTAGCTGAAAACTGCTACCAGCCTGTGTAACTTATGTGCCATGCACAGCAACACAGAACACGCACCAGCAACCATTTATCCTTTATTATTGACTTCTGACCTGAAGGGCAATTTCCATTTCTTATCCACTTTCTCTGCTTTAGAAGCAGCACAGACTGGGGGCAGCAGGGCTGTGGTTGCCTTCCTTTCTCTGCCATTTACTTCTGTGCAAGAGCAAAGCCTTGGGGCACTGGGCACCAGGACACCTGTCAAAGCCCTGGCCTTCAGCACGAATCACTTTTTCTCACTAGAGACTGAAACAGCCTGTGTGTCTTACAAAGAGAATAAAATAAAGCCTTAAATCAGTTAATTAGACCTTAATGGGAGCCACTCTTCACACCGTGAAAAGTAGGCAAGACAATGCAGAGAAGAATCAGTAGGCTTCACATTTGACATGTCTGCAAATTTTAGTGTCTGTGAAAGGGACAACAGGGAAGAGGGACAAGAAGTTCCCAGATGTTAGCCAGAAAGTGGAGGTGGTAGAAGAATGGCCACAATCAAGCTGCCCTGCAGCTTTTGAAGTGAAATCTTAGAGATGCAAACCATCCTGTATTTTCTCCTACCCTCAGACACGAGAAAACAATTTAGACAACTCTCCCAGTGGAGGGATTCCTCACCTCTGGGAAGTTTCCCAGCAGGAGAAAGCAATCTAACACAGGATTACTAGTGGAAGCTGTTTGAATAGAGGTAGGTCTCTCCCTAAATTATCTTCCTGTTACTGCATTGCATGAAGAATACACAGATAACTTTGAAATCAGTAATTTCTGTGTTCTTTTAAACAGAATAAGGGGACAGTCAATTAATTAAGATGCTATCCTGCATAGACCCACTTCCATGCTGACTCTGCCAGGGAGCTTAGAGCTTACAGGGTAGTACATTCCTCTGTAGCAAAGGATTACTGATGGCAAGCACCTTGTGGTGCTTAGGACATGCCTTACTGCTTACACAGAGTTGCTCACTGGGTTCAGGTAAGCAAGTGTGAGCGTACTTTTCTAGTTTTGATAAGTCCTGCTTCAACTTTATACACATTTAAAAGTGGAAGTGGATAACAAGGGTGAAAGCTTTTTACATACATTACATAACACAAGAACTCAGTGAAGCAGAGGAATTGCACTGGCAGTAAATAAGCTTGTCACAATTTGTTTAAACTCCTGCAGAGATAATTTGACATCATTTCAGTGACATTGTATCAAGAACACACAGGAATTCATTCTAGTGTCAGCATAACTTTTATTTATTGCTGTCAATATGCACATTAAAGGAAGACTTGATGTGGCTACCTCTTGAATACAGTAATTCTGTAAAGTCTGATATTGTGGCTTTGATGGTAACAGAACAAAGGTGCTGCATTCCAACCCACAGGTTGATTTTCCTAACTGCCTGAATTACAGATACATTCCCTGGCTGTCCTTTATTTCATCCCTTCATTATATAATATAGATCTTGTAAACGGAAAATAGCTAGAGATGATGTGAGAACAGCATAAAGGGGAAAACCAGCTCTTTATTGTTCTCTCACAGCCTTTTGGCCTCATAGGAGTCTGAATTCATTTGTGGCTTTCTAGCATGCAAGCACAAGTGGAAAAAACACAGAAGAATCAGGTATGCTAAGGAAGGATGGAAATTCTCCTACCACATCACATATCAACACAAAAATGTCAGCCTTCAGTGCTGGAACCTCTGATTGTGTGAAACCTGCCTGGCAGAAGGATACTGGTCAATAACTGACTGCAATGGAAACTACAGGCTGTGCCCTTGTTGCTTTTCCTCTGATCACACCAGAGTGACTCCGTCCAGGAGCATCACACCATCACAGGATGCTCCTCCACCAGACATCAACTCTTTCTCTGGCTGGCCAGCCAGGACTCCCTTCTCAGCCTCATCCTTGACTTCTCCCTCGAAACAGCACTAAATCAGTAAGGAATGATTTAGCTGGCCAGAAGCCAAAGGCTGTGAGTGGACATTGTCACAATCTGATTAGGACAGGTAGGTAACTAACTCTGTGCCACTGGACATACATAATACCCAGGGATACTATGATGTCCTGAAAGCCCCAGTTAATATGCATTTTAGATCCCCTGAGCCAAAACTGCTGCTAACTTTATTCACCTTTGTATTGTTTATTTCTATGTTTCCCAATGAATATCCTGGAGAAAACAAACCATCACTCTGAGTGTGCTTGTCCTGTGCTCTGGAAGTAGTGCTGTTTCTGCAGCAAGGGTACTTACTAGCCAGCTACTTGCTTAAAATAGGTGGGAGAGGCTGCAAGCCTTCTACAACAAAGTGATTCCTGCCCTGTAGCATGGAAGATGATCATATACAAGACAAATTGTCCCCTTCCATAACCACATGGTGAGCACTTAGCAGGGCAGAGAGGCTAGTGAGGAGCCTACCTCTGAACAGGCTGTTCACAGCACTGCTCCCAGTCCAGCTCTGACTTGTCAGAGGTCCCAGTTCAACCAAGAGAGCCTGGATTGTAATCAAGAGGACTGGTAGAGAGCAGTAAAAAGCCTTGGCCATAGGCTATTTACTGCAGCACACACACACAAAGGTGACTTTCCCCACCTCCAAGCCCTGACAGCTTGCTGCTGACGAAGTTTAATTCTTGAAGTGGTAGTGGGTTTTGTTGCTGGACAGTCCTCACCCTCCTGCCCTCCAATTTGTTTTACAGAGGTGCTGAGTAAGCCATCAGAAATGAGTCAAGGGCTTCTCCACACTGATGCTGCCCATAGATAACCCCTTCTGCAGCACATATCTCTGCTCCGACACAGATGTCCCAGTGCAAAAAATGTCCAAAGATGGCCCCAGAATGTTCTGCCCACAGTCAACACAACCCTCCCTCCAGCTTGCATCCATGCCACTGAGTTACCTATAAGCTCTTCTCTGTACATGATCCTCCTTGGAGCCAAATCCACAGCATCCTCAGGGTGTCTTCACATTGTGTTGCTGTCATTTTCTTGAAATGATGTAGCATCAAGACAAGAAGTTGCCCTGTGTTTGATATTTTTACCTGTGCTTGGGACTGCTACAATTTTCAGGAAATGTGCCCCACCAAAGTGCTGATTGACTGGGGGTGTGGAGTGAGTCATTTCCTAGAGGGGATCAGGCAGAACAGGGTAAGCTGTGTCTGGGTGGGGAGGTTATGCTACCTGGAACATAGGCTGATAAAGGGCTTTCTCAGAAGCACTTGTGTTTAGCAGACAGACTAAACAGGAAAGGGAAGAGGCACTTCCTAAGCACATGGTCTGTGGTTCGCTTTAACACCAACTCCGGCATCTTGGCAAAACACGGCTAAATATAAGGAGCTGAAGCAAACAGATCTGGAGTGATCAGCAGAGGAGGTCTGCCAGGCTACAAGGAGCGTTCAAACTAAAGCAAAGCCACTAACTGAGGGGTGGCCTACACCCAACTTTCCCCCACTTTCCCCATCTCAGGGCAAATCTCCCTTCTGACCCTAGTGCCCAAGGGCATAACTTTTGCAGAGCTGAAAGGCAAACTGAGCTCAGAAGCCCCCTCCCAAGACGAGTCACTTTTTGTCCCCTGAAGCAGAATCCTTTTGTGACCTCATGATTTGATAGATAGTTTTCCTGAAGCGTTGGTCCCGGCTCAGTCTTTTGGCTGCTTCTTTCAGCTCCTCAATGTTTTCAGCTTCTGCATGCGAGAAGATGAAGGACTGGGACTGCTTCACTGAAACAAGAACAGCACAGAAAGGTCAGCACTCTCCATCAGGGACACAGACTGATGATAAAGCTTCACTAGAGCACATGAACCATGTGATCAACATGACTGAGAACTGGACAGGGAATGAGCTAACCATTTTACTCTAACAGCTTTACCTTACTGTTTTCAGAGGAGGAAAATGCTGACAGCGTGGAAACACACTTTTCTTTACAGCTGCCTCTGATTTAAGGTGCTACATAGAACCTAACCTTGCAAGTAGCCACTCTGAGCACCAGATTGGATTGGAGAATGTCCAGGTGTTCCTTCCAACTTAACTCAGTCTGTGATTAAGCGTTCTGATGAAGTCATATTTGAACATGTTTTTTTAGGGGCCAAGGACCATCACAGCAGTTAGCTTTCAACATAGTAAAGAAATAGGCAACAAGTACACAGGCTCAGTGCCTGCTCTCTGGGAAACGAAGCTCCAAGTAGTACTATAGCTCCATTCTACTACTAAGAAATATGAAATACGAACGACCTCTGCAGACTTTACTGCTCTGTCATCCCCATCTGCAGGTATCTGCTTTTGCAGAACATAGAGTAAAAAGCTGCCCGATACCTACTGTCATTCCATGAAGCGCTGGTTCTCCGGCAGCGGAAGCGGCAGCTCTTTATGTGACGTGTGGCAGCCTTGTGGATGTACACGGAGTTCTTCATGATCACAGGCATCTTGGCCTCCAACTCGGCATTGCGGATGCACTCTTCAAAGAACTCTGAGAAGACAACACCACTGTAAGAATGACAAGACAGACACTCCCAGAAATGAACCAGTTACAAGGCACCGCACTGGATGAGCTGAACCAAGTAATGATTATCTTCATGAACAACAATCCATGAAACTCCAGAATATCATCAGAATGAACATTTTCAGTGACAAAAACCTCCGGTTCCCAAACACGCACTCAAATTTTAGAAAGAACTGCAGAACATTCCACATTAATCATTCCCATGGCTGCTCATGATTCAACTGCCAAAAGCCTCTGATACTATGATAAAACTTCTCAACTCTCTTGCAACAGACAGTTATGAAGCCTTGCTCATCATACTTATTTTGAAGGACTTCTAAAACCGGTCGAGTGTAAGTGGGAAAAGGAGGTGTTTGCAACACTGGCATGGGCACACACCTCCAGGCCATAGATGGCCAGGAATTTCTTAATAGCATAGCACAGAGATAAGTACATTACAGGCTCCAAGCAAAGCCCCGTGTCCAAACTCTGACAACATTATTCTGCCCTGATCTGCCACACAAGGTGCTTTTCCTGGCCTAATTTACCTCTTAAGGTCTAACGAGCATCTCTTCTGCCATTCCAGTCTTGTTGTCTTATTGCCTGTTGCTGGTCCCTTGCTGTTCAAAGGCATCATGTGCTAATGTGCCCAAACCCTTACATGAAAGGGCATGGCAGAGCAGCAGGAACCACTTGGAGGGACTAATGCAATCTGTCTGGGACTAACTTTAAGGAAAACATTGCTGAGCCCTCATTTTCTCTAGTGCTCTGCTCATCAATACATTTTTACTCTTTTGAAGAAAACATCCCCCTGAAATCTAAGTTGGAAATATTAGGAGGCATTCAGTACCAGAGGCTACTGATACTGCTATCTGGACAGGTAGCTCAGCTCTGCTTGAATGATGAGTTCAACCCATCCACTTTAGCTCTGTTTTCTTACCATGGTTCTAAGACAGTGGGATGAAGTTCAGAATCAAGTTGGTTTTTTTCAGTTTAGAAATCTTCTGTAGAAACTACTGAATAATACTTATTTTATTTAAAGATATAAAAATTATAAATATGTGAATAGGTATAAAAACTATTAATACATTGTCCTAGTTACAGGGGCCAAGACCAGTTTATCACTATGATATAACCAAAACTATGCATTCTACACCCTCTATGTAATTTCTGATGGACTGTTAATAATGAATCATTTGTAGCACACCTGAGACCTCAGGCTATAAGGAAAGAGACAAATCCTGCAAGGCAGGGGAGTGTTTCTTTTCAGACCAATGACTCAGCTGTGATAACTCTCTTCTGAGGAGGCATTAACACCTTTACACCCAGCTGGAGGGGTTGTCTCTGCTAATGACAGCTGCACTGACACAATAGGCAGTTGCAACAACGTAGACCATCAAAGATCTCCAAAATATCCTATGTCTCACAGAGCTAAATCACCCATTGTGGAACTCCAGCCCTGGCGGCGGTACTGGGCGTTCCCACCTGAACCTGAGCATGTATAATTGGGTTTTGAGACTTCTGGTACCACCTGTGGGATCCAGAGGAGGACCAGAATTTCACCAGGACTGTGGCTGCCACTCTCAACGAGACTGTGATCATTACTTTGACAGAACTGTGACCATCATCTTGACCAACGGGTTCCCTTCCCTTCTGCTTTGCACCCAGGGGGTCCACATGATGCTCAGCACAGGAGCTAATGAGCACTGTGCTGTTCTTGCCCCAGGGTGCTGGGTTATACTTTGTGGGTTAAAACCAGTTTTCTCTGTATCACTGTATTTATTGTAATCTTTTTAGTAAGTTGTAACTCTGACTTGTATTCTCTCTGAAACTGAGTTCACTTCTCCAACCAGTTTACTTTTAAACCAGCATATACATGTATTTATTCTTATTTAAGTAACAGTGCTCAGAATGCCATAAGACTTTTTGACTTTTATGGAATTGCCCAGTACATCCACACTTTGCTGAAATGAAGCCTTAACTGTACAAATACAGCACTTTCATAAACTTTTCCCCCCCTGCACTATACCTGTGGGTGGAAAACGAGCAAGACTTCATACAATTGAAGCTGCTCCTGTCAGTTCCCAGACCTGACTCAATCCAAATGGTAGGGTAATGCCCCTCCCCCAAATCCCCAACCCAAACAAACACAAAAAGGGCAAATAAAGAGGGTTAACCTGTCAGAAACATGAGTCTCACACCTGAGCTGTGGACTGCAGCTGTCTCAGCATAGCAGTGCTGATGCTGTGATTAAGCTCTGAGTGAAGATCCAAATTTCACCTGCTGGGTCACCTACCAGCATGTTGCTACAGCAACCACAGTCCTCCTTAAACTGATGATGTTGTAACCAAGGCTGAGAAAATAATGTCTTGAGAGGAATCAGAAGATGCTTCATAACTCAGTCCTAGACAGTCTTTATAGCTCTGTCACAGCTTCCCTGTTTGACATTTTGGAAAGCATTTGATCATCTCTACCTTTAGGTTTGTCTTGCACTCAACAGAGAAGGCTGGGATAATTTCACCCTCCTTTGAGGGCAAAATACCAAGTGCCTGCATAGCACATTGTGGCTCCTTAAATGGGAGGTGTGGTAGAGGTACAATAAGTTGGGAGAGCACATTACATGCAGCTTAGCTAATTTGGGATCCTCTTTTTGTGTCTGAGAAGATGGGTAGAAATATTTCCTCTCTCAGAGTTTGCTCATAAGTAGAGAGGATGGATGACTGACTTACTTCTCAAATTACTGACATCTGCTTTCATCTTTTCCTCTTTCTCCTTGTTGCAATGCAGAGAATTTAAGCCTTGCTCTAAGCTCTGCAATGCTTCCTCAGCTTCTCTCAGTCTCTTCTCCAGATCCATGCGTACCTTCACCTCAGCCTGAGGAAGAGAACAAGAATTGCTGAAAACCAGCTTGTGTCTTAATAATCATCCTGGTAATTCACAAGGTCTGTGAGGCACTCGCCACAAATAAAAACAAAAAGACAACAGTGATGAAAATCCTTGTGATGAAAATATTGTAAGACAAGATAAAAATTGTTCCTCAAGTCTTCAGACTGAATCTGAATTTGAAGTCCAGACTATTTTAGTACTTCTTCCTTACTCTGGCTTTCATTTTTCACAGTTTTCCTCTCATTGTATAAATCATATGGAATTAAAGATAGTATTTCAACACATGAATTTGTGCTAATGCAAATACTTGCAGCTGAGCAGGAACAGAGGACATCATTCCAGCTGAGATGGACTTGAGATGAAGGCAGTCAATTCCCACAAAGGAGTGTATAGTACTGAGTTTCAGGAACAAAACACTAGAACAATTACAACTAAAGTAGTAGCTTAGCAAATCAGAATGACTAATACAGCTTAGGTGAACCTTGCTTTAGTTTGGCCAGGTGGAAGGTTACAGCATAAAAAAATATTGGAGGTGCAAGAAAAAGAAAAATTGAGGTGTTTTTGGACAAAATATGAGCTTGAGTGTCAAACAGACAAAAATAATAAACATAACCTTTACATTATTTAGATTGAAATAAAATATCATACTTTGTCCAATTATCTTTGCATAGAATAATGAATCTTCTGCTGCAAAGGAGGGCTAGTACCTCAATTGCATTCCTCTGCTTTTGAACCCAAGTTTCTACTGAGGTTACTGAAGATTTACACATCTTAAGATTGATTTTCTGAACACAAGTGAGGAGGGAAGATTTCTGCTCAATTCTGCAATGTCCATGTTAACATTTCTTTGAAATAATCTTTATTCTTGATTGTGTCTACTTTCCTCTTTTACTTTTTTTCTTCCCTCTATCTTTCAATGATGCTTTCACTGTCACAAACTAAAAGACTTGTACTAAATGGGTTAATCAGGCTTCAGAATGAGAAAATAAATAGTAGTGCTACATAGATACAACATGGCAACTTCATGTGTTATCATGATATCACAGAGTGTTTTGGGTTAGGCATGGGGCATCCACAATTTCTCTGGGCAACCTGTTCCAGTGCCTCGCCATCCTTACAGTAAAGAATTTCTTAGTAATATCTCATCTAAATCTCTCCTCTTTCAGTTTGAAACCAATATCCCTTGTTCTACCACTACAAACCCTTGTAAAAAGTCCCTCTTCAGCCCACTTGTAGGCCACTTTAGATACTGGAAGGTGCTATAAGGTTTCCTTCTCAGAGCCTTCTCTTATCCAGGCTGGACGACCACACCTCTCCCAGCCTGTCTTCATAGGAGAGGTCTCAAGTCCTCTGATCACCTTGGTGGCCCTCCTCTGGACTCATTTCAACAGGTGAATGTCCTTCCTGTGTGGAGGACCCTAGAACTGCATGCAGTACTCCAGATGGGGTCTCTCAAGGGCAGAGTAGAGGGGTAGAATCACCTCCCTCAACCTGGTGGTCACACTGCTTTTGATGCAGCCCAGGATACAGTTGGCAATATGAAGCACAGCAAGAGAAGATTTGTGACCACAATGTGAAAACTAAATAAAAACAAGGGTTTGGCTTGACAGGGGATGAACTGAGAGTGAAAATGAGACCACTCTGAGCCCCAGGGACAGTAATATGCAACATTTGCAGGGGATACCTTGAGGTCTCTCTCTGCCTGCTGTTTTTCCGCAGTCAGCTCTGAGAGTGAGTTCTGCAGTGCTTGCGACTGGGAAGAGTAAAACTCCCGCTCCTCCTCCAGTGCTCGGGACCGCTCCTCATTCTCCTTCATCCTGGTGCATGGCACAGCAAAGAAAGAAGACCATTCCCACTTCAGCACAACTGACAGGAAGGAAGGGGGCTTAGTATCCTGATGGGCCATGCTTAACTACTTGGCTGCCCTGAGCAAAGAGGCACTAACAGGAGCACTGTCTGTGCTTCACTCCAATAATACAGGTGTTGCTGGAGAAAGCCAGGTGGACAGTTCTTGAATGGCACATTCTCAACCCCCAGATGAGGCCCAGGAGCACCAAACTCTCTTTAGGGACAAGCCATGAACACCTTCATGTGCCCAAGTCCTGGTTTGAAAGGAGAAGACCCAACCAACACCAGGAAGTTCAGCTGTTCTGCCTCACTCTGTCCCCTTTGAAGTGTTTCTAACCTGAACTCCTGCCATGGGAACCAGACAAGCTTCCAGACTTGTCTTGTGTTAGCAACCAAAAGGCAAGTCAGCAGACACTCATGTCATTTGGCACCACTAAGCCTGAGCAGGGCAGAAGTGTCCTCTTCCCTTTACTGCACCCAAGAATGGAATTTAAAAAGGATCTTGTCTCTCTGCAGATCTCAAGATAAACAGGGGAACTGTTTTGAAGTGATCCTAATTTTAAGCCTGCAAATATTTAGTCACACTCCACTGCTTCCCACCTGCGAAGGGCAAAACTACCTCTTTTCTCACCACCCCCTTCCCACTGGATCACATCTTGTGCCAGACACCACCACAAGAACTCCTGTCCCCACTTCACCTCTTCTCTGCAAGGAGTTTCTCCTGCAGAAGTTGCTGCATCTTCTCTTCAATCTGTCGTAGGCTGCAGTGCAGTCCCCAGATGGGGCTTTGCTCTTTGCTGGGGCTGGTTGGAGGTGGGACCTGGCTCTCACTTTCTTCCAGCATCTCCAGCATTTGCTGCTTTTCCAGGGAGAGCTCCTTGGAAAAGGACAGAGACTGTGAGTATCAGCCAAGTCTAATATTTCTGCTCTTGTTCTTCCCTGTTGAGTCCCTCCATCCTTACATGTCTCAGTCAGGTTAAAAACATGAATAACAAAATTTGGTTTGCATTTTGTAACTGCCTCATGAGGAGCAAGCCTCCACCATAGCCCTTGCTATGAAGGGGGAGAGAACCTGCAGGCTGCTTTGATGTGATATACAAGTAAGAACACAGCTGAGGGACTGGAGCCTTGTGCTTCCCTAGTACATCACAGATGCAGGCAGCTTCCCTGCCCAGCTTCCTCCTCAGCGGGAACTGGAGGCATCCCCTTTGTGCTACTTCTAATTGCAGGGCAACAGGAGGTATCATCCTGTTTGCTTGTGAAGTGTTTGGTTCAGTGTGCAACTAGAGCATGAACAGTCCTTCCCTTTCCAGTTCTTTTTTCATACTCATAACTTCAGGCAAGGAAAAGAGCTCAAAGGAACAGATTTTTGGACAAACTCGTAGGAGCTGACACGAACATTAAGAATGACCTCGCAGCTTCCAAAGGCCAGCTGTGTGGAGATGTCACAAACAATATACATTTAGAAAAGACACTTTCCACAAACCCACCAGAGTGATAACAAGTAAGGAAAGATTTTAATACATCAGCATTCCATTTCCTATATTGCCAGGTGATACATGATTCCATGGGAACACCATGCCCTCTTTTGTGAACAAGAAATGCCTCTCTCCCACTTCAATTTCCACCAGAACTTAGGGAGTTGCTGTTATAAAAAAAAAAGTTCTCAGAAATCTCTCACAGGCTTACAGCCACGTTGACTACAAGGAACACGCCTATAGGCTCAAGTCCAGCCTCCTGGTCTGCCAGCACAGCAGGATATGGTCAGCTGCGGCTTTCTACAGTCCAGTTGTGGAAACCTTCCATGATGAAGGTTCCTGAGGCTCTCCCACTGCCTGCCTATCCATCTGGTGAAAATGCTCTCCCTAGTGTTCAACCTGAGCTTCCCAAACTGCAACTTTTGGTTATTCTCCTACCATCACATCACCTGGTACTGCCGAGAAAATGTTGGTTCAGTTGGACTATGTGTCATTTATCATTTTCTGCAGGGGATTTTGCATTCATATCAGCTACCAAATTAACCTGTTCATATATACAGGACTGAACTCTGGCCCTAGCAGATGTTCCATAGGCCACCACTGCTTTCAGCCCAAAATTCTGTCAGTGAGAAGGAAGAAGTGGTCACTCACCTCTAGGGTGTTCTGTAAGGACTGTGTCAGGCTCCGCAACTCTTTCTTTTCTTCCTCCACTCCTTTGAGGGAGCGGGCTGTGAGCTCTAGCTCCCTAAAGAAGCAAAGAGGGTGACAGCTATTGCAGGGGAACACTGGCCTCACAGACTGTGAGGTTGCACAGGCTGTGGATCTCTTGAGGAAGGCAGTCCTAGAGAGTCTGGGGCTTGCAAGGAAGCATCACATCATGCCTTGAACACACTATGGGAATTCAGGAACTTTACGGTGCCTCCTGATCGTGAAACCAAATACAACTGTTAGTGTGCTTCTCTAGCAAGGACAGGGCCATGGTTGCAACTGGAAGAGCTCAGACAGGGCAGTTATATCTAAGCAGAAACAGGTCTGTGAAAATAAAAGAGGTTTGCAAAATTACACTGGCATTTCTGAGATGTTATTTAGGGAAAGAAAAAGAAAAATAATTAGGTAATGGCTAAACATGCCCTTTTAACACTCAAGATAAAGTATTTCAATCCTTCCCTTTCTAAATACATTTGCTGCTTACATTTTGCATAGTGAAATTCTTATAATGGCAAAACGATTCTTGGAGAGGCAACATCATATCCACCTAGTGTCATTTAACTGATGCTGGAAAACCAGGTCCATATGTCTGGACCCCACGTGGCTGGATAGCCAATCAAAGTAATTGCTGCTCTGAAATCCTCTCTAGCACCTCCATTGCCATGCTACCTCAACTAATCTGGAGTTTGCTCATGTCCCAGCCCTTTGAAAACAAATTGCTGGAGCGTGAAATGAAACTAAGCTGTATTCTATTGGTCACACAAGCAACAGCAAGTGCAGGTAAACAGTCCACAACCATTCCTGTTTCGGTCAATATATTATCTACCTCCTTCCTATATGCACAAAATAGATGGATTTTACAAACTTTTGATTCACTACCACAGTGGCACTTTTGCTGGTGGTGTCCTTTTCCTGCCCTGCACAGTCTGCTGCCTTACCGTCTGATCTCTTCCTGCTCCAGCCGCAGCTCCCGCACCACCTCTTCAAACCGCTGCTTCTCTGCTTCCAGGATCTGGTTCAGACGCTCAAGTTCCTGGACCAAAGAGAAGACAGGAATGTATTCTGCTGACATGGTTAGGAAAGGCTTCCCATTTAACAATGCCTGGAACTTTTAGCCTGCCATTTAACCAGAGCTATGTAGAGCCATAGGGTGTCTGATCACACCACACTTTTGTCCAGGGTCAATTAGAAGGGATTTGAGGTCAGTTGAGGATTTTCATAATTCAGAAGTCCCATACAGGCTACCAAGCACTTGGAAATCCCAGACAGGCTCTCTGCACAGATCAGCTCTGCCACATATGTACAGAAGGTCCAAAACTCCCTGGGAATTCTGGACTCCGTATGTCCCCACTGGAGCAGGAAAACACAAACTGCTCGGTTATAGCTTTGCACAACTTAATCAGCCTGTCCTTATCTTTGTGCTGATAAAACCACGCTTAAAGAGCACCAAATACCACAAGCTGTCCTCAAGCAATGAAACAGTCTCTTCCTCTAGTCTAGATGACGCAGGTATACTGAGACCTACTGCAGATGAAGAAAGACAGGGATGGTCCTGCTCTCCATCACCTTGCAGCTACAGCTGCTAGACAGAACTCCTGCTGCCGGGCCAGGCCAGTCACAAAACAGCACTTACACTGGATAAATTAATATTAAGAATCTCGCTCCATGGTGCAGATATATGGTTCAAGTTTCTTTCCCAACATACTTCTCTGGGGCCTTTGGGCTCCCAGCAGGTCAGACCACCAAGTTCAGTGAGCTCTGCATTCAGTCCTTCACAGTACCAAACTCCTTCAAACTAACCTGGCCCCATCTGCTCTTTGTGGGCAATGGAATAACTGTGCACGGCTTTGGAAGAGCAGAGATTTGTTACAGGATCTTCAGACAAGGGCATTTCCCTCCCTATGGCTGTGGGCTGTGCAGCAGGCTATCTCACCAGAAGGGGATGTCTCCCTGCAAAGGTAGAAGTAGCTTAACCCTAAAGGAGTACCCAAGCCACCTTTAGATTTTAGCTGTCCAGAAATGTATGCAAGAACAATACAGGCCTGAGAAGCTGAGGTCAGCATTGCCATCTTTTCCTAAAGTGGGGCAATGGTCGTTTTGGATTAACTGGAAAAGAACATGAGGCATTTTGCAAGGTTGTAACATGGTATTCTACATTCATGCAGACTTCCCTACTGCATAATAGGACAATCCATTTGCACAGCTATCTTGCAATGGCTTTATGATGGTGCTATAAAAATCAGTATAGTTTTGGTGTAAACATGAGAATGAGCTACTCTTACTATATTCAGCAAATATAAGTTGGGAATACTTTGTAAAACAATTATAAATTTGATAAAGCAACCTGGTCTAGTGGAAGGCGTCCCTGCCCTTGGCAGGGGGATTGGAACTAGATGATATTTAAGGTTCCTTCCAACCCAAGTCATTCTATGATTCTAAGATAAGTTAAGGTATAATAACCACATCTAAAGCAGTGCTCGCTTGATTTTTCCCTGGTGCAATATTTATTATTCTCCTCACCTCTGGCGTGTCCAAAGAGCAAACCACATTGCTTTTTCGCTCCCTGTTTCTCACAATATTATCAGTATCTCTACACTAGAACAATGTCATGTCTGTTTACTTGCTTTCTAACTGTGGAGACAGCTCTCGATTGACACATCTCAATTGATATTCTTGAATCTGCCAAATAACAATTGTGTAATTCAACCCACTACATATAAATTTCATTTGATTTTCCTCCCTGGTCCTCTTAGAGACATAATCACATGCACACTGTGTGGAAAGTAACAGGGAAGAGGAGAAGGGATACACCTTCAAGATCCATCTCATGGCACAAGTTTTATTCCTCTATTCAGCCCCAGGGCCCAGAGGTTGGCTGGAAACTTTTGTGCCTGACACATCTTCAAACCAACAACTCCCAGCCTCTCAGTCTTGCCACATGGAAGTTGAAGGAAATTGGCTTTTGATGAAACTCACCTCTTTTTGCTCTCTCTGCAGACATAGCTCTTCTGTTTCTTCCATTAGCTTATCTGCAAGCACACAAAGGCCAAGCATAGAGAAAAGCATTTTATATCCTGGGGATATTTATGAACATGAAACACTGACTTTTTGAAGCTTGAAAATGCAGCATCTCTCTGGAAGACTCCAAAGTCTAAGACAGCACTAATGGAATGTTCAGTAACTTTCCTCCTGCCAAATAACTTAATAAATTAAACAACCATGTTGCTGTGTACTCCTTCTAAGGTTTCCTTTCAATGTTCTTGAAGAGCATTAATGAACTTACCTGCACTAATCTCCAGCTGAATCAGGAAAATATTCTTATTTCGGCTTCACAGGTGAGGAAACAAAGGCACAAAAAAGTGCACAGCGTTACACACCATGTAGCAGAAGTCAGTTCTTCTGCAGCTCAGTGCCCTATTTCCACCTGCCTAGCCCTCTCCTTAGCCCTATGAGCATCACTGCCAGCTCCCTGTTGTCACCTTGGGATGTCCCAGCCAGGGCCAGAAATCTCTCTCCTAACTTAGCTGCAAAACTTTGCTGTACAGAGCAGTTCCTCTCAACATCAGTTGCACTTGTATGCTGAAGACACACACCCACCAGAGGCTCTGCTCCTTACCCTGCGGCCTCATGTACCTACGTTGTGCTATGCCCTAACTTCAGAGGCTCTGCTCCTTAGTCATGTTTATAGGAAGCTACAGAGAAACACACTCCTCACAGTTAAACCCTGGGTTTAGCTCTCAGCTCTGCCAGCTGGCTGCCGTATGAGCAGAGGCAGATTCACTGTAGCACTTTTAGATTGTCTTCACTGTATCAGGTGAGTGGGATGCTACTGGTTTCCTTGGTACTGGGGACCTGATGAAGATTACTACTGCCAGCAGGATTACTACTGCTAGGAGGAATGCATACTTCTACCTCCTGCCCACAGCAGAGCTCCTGGTGCCAGAGAAGTACTGTTACGTTACCAAAGCTCTGCTGACCACCACTTCTGCCTTTCTTCCCACTCTCACCCTCTTCCTCCTGGCCCAGACTGAGCACAGATGCACTTTAATTACACAGAGGCTCTTCCACCCTCCCTCTTCTGCCCCTCTTGAGCAGCCCAAGCCCTGGACTTGATGGCCTTCTGTAAAGTTCACATCTGAATGTGAAGCCTGGATCCCAACTAGCTGGAAGGTAACTCAGTGGAGATTCTGGGAATTCCTTGGAGCAATGTTTGCTTCCTCCAAAGAACCTTGACATGCTGCCAGGAGCAGCGCCTGACCTCAAAGCTTAGCTACAGAACGGACACAGATCATTGAAGGTAAGGCTGATGAGGCAGAAGCCTCAGCGGTTATATAGGAATAGACAATCACTGTCAAAAGAAAGTAACCAACTGTGACAATTGACCAGCTCTGAATGTTCTTGTCACGGACCAAAGAACCCAGTGAAATATATATTGTATATTCCAAATATCTCCTGTTTGCCACAGAATGTGTATTCCTCTATTCCTCCATCACCTTGTCTTTTATCGTATTAAAGACCTCTTTAGTCTTTTAGGCTCTTTAGTCTGCCCTGGTGGTTGCAAAATAATGTTTTGACAAAACTTTCCTGTTTCTAATCTTCCTCCTGTTCCTGTCCCTCCAGGTCCTCCTCCCGGCACTCCCCATTATCTCTTTTCTGGTGTGGACAAACACAAAGATCAAGTAGAGCAAGATCAAAAAAAACCCAAGCTAGCTGAAGAAAACTTGTGCATGAAAAGCTTCTGATACTCAGAAGTATCATTTTATTTCTGTATGATTCAGGAAGACAAAGGTATTGGCTGTTTGCCTGGTGAGCAGCTGAAACCAGCACATCCAAACGTCTCAGGGGCTGCAAATGTTTATACAGACCAGCCATGAGGAGCTGCAGGACTGAAGCAGGTTGGCCAAAGCAGTTTTTCCTTTCACACTCCAAACAGATGTCCAGATCCTACCTTAATCCATGCATATTTTGACTCCCTTCAAACTTGAATTTCAGCTGCTGACTACTCAAAAGCTTCATCCAGTCAACAGTAAAAACCTGTAGCTGCTTGGCTTGATCACACTGACAACTCCAGGAAAAGCCAAATGGCTATTTGGGGTTTAGGACTTTTGGAAGTAACAGTTTCCTACCTAAATACTCCTGTTTCTCCTTGGCCAGCTGCAGTCCTTGGGCTTCCAGGCTCTCAATCATGGCTTCTCCCAGCTGGGCATTCTTCCATGTCCTAGGGAAAGCAGACACAAAGCAGGCAATGTAAAAGACCTAAGGGTTCTACAGGTTGACTCAGCCTAGCAAACTACCAAGTAATTCAAACATGCAGACTCTCATCATTAGTTGGGACACTAATTCTCTAAATTTTTCTCTGAAATTCCCTGACATTGAGTAATTTTTTTTTTTCAATACATGAGCTGTATGTCAATACTTTACAGCTATTCAAATATTATTTTTCAGTGTTTTGGAGATTCATACACTGATCTTAAGCTTAAGGGCTCTCCAGATCAATCCAGGACATCCACAGCCTCCAACTGCAACAGGGTGTACCTGGAACCCTTTAGATGGATCCTGACAGACTTTAGGACCAGATTTTAGTTTATAGCTCAAATTACGTCCTACTATTAGCGATATTGTCTTCTGCAACATTTCTAGTATTTTGCTGTTATAGTCATTCTTCCCCTTCAAATATTAACCATTTAATGAGTTTTTCCCATAGCCTTCTATCTTCAGTCTTCTGGTATCCATCATCTATCCCGGAACCAATGAATCCCTCCCCTGCTAAACTTTGAAGCCACAAGGACTTGGTGTCTGGCCCTACACTGTGAGTTAAGTGCTTTTTCCTGTGAAAACAATGAAGAACCAGAGATAAAAGCCAGACTAGATAGTGGCAAGTAGGGAATATTAAACAAAGCAGGCATATTCAAAGAGCATCTTGTATTATTGTAGGACCATTGGCTAGAAGATCTCAAGGTCTCTTAAACATTTTATTAAGCTAAGCTACAAAATGTGCCTGTGGAGCAGATGTCCATTACTGACTGAGTAGATGGACAGGATAGGCTTTAGCACAGGTATTAAATACCAAGGACAAGGACACACAAATCAAAAACAGAATCAGAAATGGAGTTTGCTGCTAACTTCTATTCATGTTTCATTTAAAAAAAATACGCACTTACAATGCATAACATTAAAACACACATATCCTAATCTATTTATATAGATGCACATACAGGAAAAGCAATTGCTATGCAGAAATTTTGCCATCTTTGTTAAATCCGAGGAGACCTTATCAATATTAACTATCTATAGCCTTTCCTGTACCAAGCTTCTTTGTGAACCATTTGCAATTGTAGCTTTTTGGAAACTGTTACATTGGCAATCTCTTATAAAACAATTTCAGGGCAACCTGTACTTGGTCTCTTACAAAAGCCAGATGAATATATTAAACACACACCACCCCAGGGCCCAGGTGGCTCACAGCTCCAGCAGCCCAAGCACTGCCTTGTGCTCCTTGCAGATAGCCGAGTTTCTTTTCAGCTAATTAGGATATTTCTAAAATGCAGAGGAAATTAGAACACTAATTAAAAAGGTGCTGTTTTGCCCACAGGTAGACATCATCTCGAGTGAGAACATGTGGGTGCGAATATGTTTTTTCACTAACATTCCCTCTTAAAGGATGAATCTGATCCCAGAGAAGCCAACAGCAAACAGCTCAAGAGAGGAATGGGGGGGACAACTGAGTTTATCGTAAGATTACATGGAAGGTCTCAAAACAGCTGTAGCCTTTAGGGTGTCTGTTCATTAGATTCACTCTTTCTGGGCTCCCTCCCTTCCCCAGCATAACAAGATGTTTCCCTTTCTGTAACTCAAAGGTTACTACACCCACTGGTGTGTAATTTAGAAGATGCACTAATATCACTGTAGCATTTAAGCTTTTATTAATTTTATCTGCTGGAACCAGTGGTGGTGTGTAACTGCAGCAGTAGCTATGACTTCAGCTGAGGGGCAAGCAATGGCTTTTTTGATTTTGTATTTCTTGCCAAGTCAGTTTTCATCAGAAAAAGCTATATTGCTTAATGTGCTGGAAAGCACAGGGCCAGGAAGGCTCATGGGACAGGTAGAAAGCACCCTTATAATGTACCTCTGAAAAAAAGCCCCAAAGCTGTATAGTATCTCCATTTGTTATACACCTCAACCATTCCAGTCCTTTTGCAGCACTGGGAATATCTCTCTAGTTTTGCCTGGATTTTATCTTTCTTGGGAGCAGCCACAACCAACTTTTGGAGACATTTAGCACTTCATGGTCCACAGGACATATGTTCTATGTTATTTCCCCCCTGCCCTCCAACTTTGCCCACAAAGTCTACTTTTAACTATTTCAGGGAACATTGCTGTGGACTGAGTGTTACATGTGCCCCCCCTCCCTGACTAGCAGCAGCAAAAGCCTCATTGGGCTGGAAGAGAGCCTGGTGGTCTGGGAGTCAGGGCTTTGTGCATTTCCGAAAAGCTTTCAAGATCTGGCAAGTGTGGTAACAAGCCACAACACCTTAGAAGGGTGAAGAGACCATCAGTTCCCCTCTGCATCAATAAGCCATCTCCCTACAAAACCAGGAGGCTTGGAAAGGAGTGAAGAATTGAAGATATCACTGAGCAGACTATGATGGCAGAGGCAATAAGCAGTTGTGCAGGTGCTTACATACATTCCACCCAGCCCAGATGTAAAGAGGCAGCAGAAAAAATTGACACAAAGGAGAGAGGGTAGAGGACATTTCCATACTGGGTTAATTCTTTCCTCTTTCTTCTATTTCCATACCTCAGTTTCTGGAGTTTGTTTTAAGGGCTTTTTTAGAGGATTTTTGTGTGTGTTTGTTTGTTCTTTTTCCCTTTGGTTGGTTTTAAATAATGAGAGAGATTGCAGGATGATTACAACTAAGTGCTGCAATGTCACTGGCAGTGCAATCTCCATCTAGGAACAACAGGGCTTTATAACAGATGGTCCAGAATATTTCATCTGTATCCTTTTAGCTTTTCTATTCACTGCAGATCAATTTACTGGCCCATGCTGGCCTTTCTGGCTGCTGCTTAGCTCCCAACCTGACCCTGCTAACATAAATCACATAATCTGTGCTTTTCGTGACATGCAGGCCATCCTCAGCACAGAGGAGGCCAGTGCTGGGGCTGCATTGCTCTCCTCTGATGCAAGAGCAGAAGCAGAGTGGGGAGGGAAGGTGTCTCAGGCAGATTTTTCAGCTACGTAACAGTAGTCTGCAGTATGATAGCAGCCACTACCTACCTCCTGGCTTAAACACTACTGCTGGAATATTAAAGCAAGGACTAGAGAAAAGGCTGGCTCAGTGACATATGCATCTGTGCAGGGCTTGCTTGTAAGAATGCCTCTTGAGCTGTGCTGCCATGTTCCTTACCTGCCATACAAACCTGAAAGATTAATTTGGTCCCAAATTATTGCCCTTGGAAATCCTTTAGCTCAACAATGGTGAAGGGAAGTGAAGGCCTGTGCTACTGAATAAAAAACTCCAAGTTACTCAAGGGCTAAATCTGTGTACCTTCTCCACTGCAATGGCCAAGTCTGCTTGTGACAGATCTCTGCGCCAGACAGACAGCTTTATGTTGCAGTTCATACACTACTATGGAGGTAACAGCACCAAAGCCAGGCACACTGCAGCAGCACAGAGCTTGTGCTTATGGCTGATCCACCATAACACTGTTAATTATGGATTAACATTTTGAGCCTCACAACATTGAAATTAACTGAGATACTGCCGCTACCATGTACACGTACGTGCACACACTGGTATTACAAGTTAAACATCTTTTGTCCCTATAGTGACAAGAGACCACATACACACGTTCTAATGGAGCCAGGAAGGGCAGAGCAAAGCACTCATTGCATTAAGCCTCATAGCTGAGTAGTAGGCTCTGCTCTACAGACTCAGGAGGTTTCTATACCTGATTTGGGAAAGTCAAATCCCTTTTTAAAAGTTGCATCTTCTTGCATCTGCTGAGGTTTAGAAGGAGCCTGCTCTGGTTTTGCAGGACAGCTGCTCATTGCCCTTTCAAGCTCCTGGGTGATGAGGGATTGCAGAACTAGAAGCCAAGAAACTGCAAATCTCTCTCCAGCATTCTCAGCAAACTGTGAACTCAGTACTATATGCATATAGCAGTCAAACCCTCTCACCCCTGTAGGTGGGCTGGAAATACTTTGCCAACACCTCCTCTCCTGGGATTTAACCTGCCTCCGCATTTCAGAATTAAACTGTCTTGAGAAGCCAAATCCTGCTACTGTGTGGCCTGAGTGCCCTTGGATCTGAGCAGAAAGGGTGAGCACCCTATGGACGCACAATTCCTTGGGGGCTGTTACTGACCAGTACCACGCTGGTGAGGTCCCTGCTCCCAGAATGATGTAGAGCCACATGGAGAGCTGCTCACAAGCTTTGTGCTTTGCCTTTTCTGCTCTTACTTTACTCCAAACTCATACAGGGTGGTTTTCTGAATCGCACTTTTGTCAAGCCCTCAGACCTTGCTTCCCACACAAAATGGACCTGGAGGACTCCCATTCAGGCCCAGGCTCCATCTTTCTGAGACGAGAGGAACGGCAGTGGGCACTCAGTATCTCAGCATTTGACAGATGACAGTCTGGGGTTGTGAGCAAAGAGCCATAGTGCACACCACACTGCATACCAAGGTGGGAAGCTTTGTGTCAGTTTTAGAGCATTCCCGTTTAGGGAAAAGATAGGTCCAGGAGGCAAGTAAAGTTCTCACTAGTTTTGAGGAATGTGTCTGACTTCCCATAGTCCTTCTAGCCAAGCTTCTTCCTCTATCTTTTACACATCTACAGAGCAGATCAAAGTGAATAAGGAATAGAAAGAATCTTACACTTTTCCAGACTCCTGTAGCATCTCCAGCCACTGAGCCTGCTCAAACTCTGATTCGGCTGCTAGAACAATGTTACCCTGGAAGAGGGGAGGGGAGGGGAAAAAAACCTGGATTAGAGGGGCTTGTGCCTTATGCACCTCTGTGCACTCAGGGCATAAACTGGACACAGCTAGCACAGCAGTGGAGGGAGGAGAGCCCATCACAGTCTTCCAGCTCCACAGGAAGCCTCACATGGTAGCAAATATGACCCAGGCCTACCACACTTTGGAAAGTGTGCAGACAGTAAGTGGTCACAGTAGGAATAAAATGATAGGGCAACATGAGCTCTAGGGCTCCTGAGTTATCTGCCTACTGGTCTGCTAGTATCATAAAACCTGGTGTCATAAAGTGCAAGTTATCTTGTTGGTTGTCAAAGCAGCAGCAAAGCCCTGAGAGGACTTGTGATGCTAAGCCACCCTCTCTCAGGACAGTCTACCCAAAGCAGGTAGGCATACCTTGGTGGGGTGGGAAAAGACTGCCAATACAGCTCTGCTCATCAGTATTAACGTGTTTTGTGGTGTTTGGCTGGGTTTTTTTAGAAGAAAAGAAATCTACTTACATGGAAGTCTTCATGAGAGATTTTTATGGCATAAGGCATGTTGGCCTCTTCTTTGGGCTCCACGATGCAGCCTCCCAGGGGTATGACACCCTGGAGATAAACCAGAGCACTCCAATCAATCAGCAGAATCCAGTGTAAGTATTAACTAATCAGGAGCCGAACTTCCCTCTTGGTCATGTGTGGGCCCTGCCCTGCCTTGGCTACCCCAGGAAGCGAAATACACACAGTTCCTGAAAAGCAGAGGGACCTCCACCACCACCACCACCACGAGGAAACCTCCCAGCTGGTATCTAAAAGGGGGTAAAGATGGCAGTCCTGCATTTATCACAGAGGGAAGGCTGCTAGCTAGAACATGGAAGGAGGAACTCTGTTGTCAAGGAAGAGGTGATCTCCTAATAGAGGCAAATGCATATTCACTGTGTGGTATCATGAGAGGTTGCATATCCATTACTGTCACCACCAGTAGGTCAATGCCCCTAGGTCAATGCCCCACATGTGCTGTGTGGAGGCAGATGGGCAGCTGACTGCCCCGAACCAGGATGGGTGAAATCGGCACCTTTGGAAGCATGTGTGCTTCATCAACCTCCAGTGATTACAGAGGACAAAAACAGACTTAGAGCACAGGGAGAACTCCAGGTAACAGAGCTACAGAGGTCACTCCTCAGAACTGAAGGCATGTGGGTTGTCAGATGCTAAGGAGTTCAAGTACAGGTTAGGAACAAGCAGCAAACAAAGATGTCAGCCCCACCACTGGCTTTGTCAACAGTATTTTTATAGCCAGAAGAGTAGTTGTTTAGGAGATCGAGAAAATAAGGGGATACATCTGCTATCAGGTAAAAAGTATAGAAGTCATGTACCTGCAGAATCATTAAGTATCTTGAAAAGGAACTGACATGATTCTTTCTTTTTTGAGGTTTCCCTGGATCTGTGACTTACCTATTCTTCACTTGCTGGGCCCATGGAGGAAGGGGGAAGGGGGAGATAGAAACGGAACAGCCCCCTCCCTGTGCAAATACTGCTCACCTTGGGGTGGATATTGAAGTATTTATTGCTTTCAAAACTCTTCTTCTCACTCTCAGCATAGTAGAGCAGAAAACTTTCCTTAATGATGAAGAACCTTTAAGACAGAGAAAGGAAATAAATTCTGCTAGAACAGAGGTTGTGGTTCACAGCACAAGAAAATCTCTGCCTAACTAAAGCTGCTTCCTGAGCAGAAGAGTTTACTACTGCCATCTAAGTCTAAGGTGAGGTGCCTCACTTGTGCTCATGGCCAAGAGCTAGTGCTTAACAGCAAGAGTTAAGTTCAGGTATTCTGTGCTTCCAGTTTACCACCACAGCATGCACACACCAGCACTGAAGGCAAACCACAGCACCATTTACTCACAGGGGAATGGGAGAGTGCCCCGTGTCCAAGGCAGGACCAACCCACCTGTGTGCACTCTATCTAGCTCATGTGTTGGGTTAAACCTATTGGAAAAGAGCTGCTCTTTTTAAGGGTCTCTCACATGGGCTGAGACCAATTAAATGCTAATATTTGCAATCTTGTCTCTGCCACTCTCTTTCCTCTCATTCTGTAATAAGCCAGAAGGGAAGTGTTTCCACTCTAATACCAAGTCTTATGACAGGGAGAGTCAAAGACTAGGATCTGCAAGTGACTCTTGAGGCAAAAAACTGGCCACCAGTGCACTCAGGAGCAGAAATAAATTTTAGAGTTATTTTTAAACAGAGGTCCTGGCAAAGTCTTCTGTCACTGACCTTCATAACTACAAAGGAGATTTTTTTTTCCTCATACATGTAATGTTAAAATATGCCTTGTTCTTCTCAGCCTTAGGCATGCTCTGATGATCACTGTATAGTAGCCACAAAATTTCACAGCTTCTGTAAACTGAGCCTCTAATTTACTGGAGCATGTCCTCAAAATTATGATTAAAGGAGTGCCACTTTTAAATTATTCAGATTTTCAAAATGCCTCTGGGAGAGTCCCTCCTCTCTTCAAAAATTGAGGTTGCATTTACTCTGCAGGCAGTGATATAAGGGAGAGATATCTGACTTAGTTTCAATTTGGTCTAAAACTCTGCAGCACTCAAAAATTATGAGGTGCAGCTGAAAAAAAATTGGGACAAGTTTAGTAGGGAGGTTTCAGAAGAATAAATGACAAAGAAAATATGTTGTGCTGTTCTATACATATTTTCTGACACAAGACAGGGATTTGGGAAGAAAGTGAAAGGCAGTAAGTTGAAAATTATTAAAGAATGCCTTTTCACACTGCACAAAACACTGCTGTGTAAGTCACTTTCATGTGGTCTCAAGGACAAGAGATCATGAGGAAACTGGAAAGGATAAGTTATTTCTGTGAATAAGAAGAACATTCTCAGGAAACCCTCCTTCTTCTGGAAGGGATCAGGAGGAGACTTTCCACAGGCAGGACTGTCCAGTTGTGCAGCCTGAGCATTCCTGAAGCTTTTCCTGAAACCATCATTAGTGACAGGCTACAGGCTGAGGGGGTGATGCAATAGGACTCTTCTAATGCTTTCACATGCCCATCCCACTCCAGTCCTTTCCTGAAGTGGATGGACTGTCGGATGGAGCCAAGCAGTACCTCCAGTGCAGATAAACACAGCAGTTTGGTACCAGTTTAGTTCCTAAAGCTAAAGAAAGAAGTCGAGGCAGGATAATAATAAGAAGAATAATTTGTAATAATAATTATTATTATACTTGAGAAAAAGCTTCACCACTCCATGAGCTTCTATCTCTTCTCTATCTCTAGCTCTTCTGCCATGGCTCTGGCAACATAGATGAAATTACCAAATGGCATGGAAACGTGAACCACGGGCTCTTAGAACGATCAAGAAAACACAGGACAAAGCTAACCTTCTGAATGCCTGAAGCAAACTCAAGCTCTGGACCTACTTTGTCCCTTCTCCAAAATGCTTAAAAGTGGCAGCCATTGAACATATTTAGATCCAGAAATCTTCAGAATGTACCAACACCAGCAGCAGTTATTGTGCCCCACATTTTTTGTTCTTCTTGCCCACTCATCTATACCTGTTCATGTTGGCATCAGAGGTAGAAAAAAACAGCCAGCTTGCTTCCTCAGCAGGACACCATCTTCTCATTTGATACTCTGCCCCACCTCACCTCTTGTCCCTGACCACAGCCTGGCAAAACCTCTCTAAGCAGAACAGCATAACTCAGAGCAAAAATCACTCTTCTGCATTGAGCTTATTTAGTTGGTAGAGGGCTTCTTATTCACAGTGCAGCCTGTCCAGCAAATTATCTGAGTAGAAGCAATTACTATTCCCCTTTCAGCTGGGGGACCATCTCCCTTCCAGCCCGAACTGGTGCATGTTCCAGTGCACCTCCCAGAGGAGCTGCATCTAACATCCCCTCAGCTGGGAAAGCAAGGTGTGACCCCACCTGTGGTGGCTGTCCACACTTGAACTGCTCACAACTTTGAGATACCAGCCCACTTAGCAGATGCATTAGGCACATCTCTGAAGGACACATTACTGTCAAGTGGATTCATCAAGGTCTCACCTCTGTATGAAACAAAGACTGGCATTTTCAGATCTATTTGTGTTAATGGAAAAGGCAGCCATGACCCCTGCAGCAGGTTCAGAGCTGACCCTGGCCAAGGCAGACAGAGAGAACTCCACAGAGCAGACAAGGCTTGTTTCTGGTTCCTCCTGTCCACATCACTTCTGTGAACAGCCTTATGCCTTCCTGATTCACTTTTCCTCCCACCTCTGGTCATTAGCTCTATAAGAAAGTTTTCTTACGTGTAGCTGCATCTTCATGTTAATGTTTCTCATGCTAAGTTCAGGGAGAACTTGATTATTTTAGAGGGAAATTTTACCTAATCTGCACAATAAATACAGAAATATCTTAAGAGAACCATCCTTCTTGGCCAGTGGCCTGTGCTTGGTCCAGTGAGTCAGAGAGAACCAGATTCTGTGGGCACAGATATGAACCTGAGGAATAAAAGTCAATACACCACATGAACTGGAGAAAATCTATTCATTGTTTTCAACACTCTTTTCATCTGAATAACCTCAAGAAACATTTGCAACACAGGTAAAGATACTGGTCTTTAACTCTGTGTGATTTTTAATCTAAATGTTAACTCCCAGTTAAAGCCAGGCTTTAGTTTGTTACATAATTTCTGTTGCTCAGTGCTGATAATTCTCATATTATAGATTATGCTCCAGTGGAAACCAAAATCAAAACAAAACCAAGAACAAAACAGCACAAATCCCTGAGAATTGATGTGTCTCTCACAGATTAATGAACTTTTAGATCCCTGACTTCACAGATGTGGAGAGAAAATGTGGAGATTTGGAATGAAAATATACAAAATAAGAGTTTAAAAAATAATAAGAACAAAATCCCACTGGAAGTAATGAAGGAAAAACATTGACAATCTGGTTAGCTTGTAGACATAATGTATTTATGCTTAGATCATATTCCATCATCTCTCCTTACCTGGAAGGCAACCAGGATCATCACTTTAACTGACCTTCAGGACAAAGTCTCTGTGCAACAATATAGGGATAATTGATGCAGCACAGTAAAAACAGAGATGAAGTAAAGGAATAGAGGAAAGAGCTACAAGACTCAAGAGCAGGTTGAAGACTAAAGCAGTAGCCAAGTGAGCAAGAGCAGAAAGGGGAAAGAAGGCCAATGGAGAAGGTGGGGAGACACCCAGTTAGGACTGAGTAGGTGCCTAGACGCACTGAACACACATCTGTATTGGATACAGATGTGGCAGCATGAGAAAAGGGAGTACTGGAAAGATAGGCAGATTTTAAATACAAACAAGAAACCAAAAAAAGAAGTGATTTAAAAACAGAGCAGAATTCAAAAAGCCTGGAAAGCAGCAGCAAAGGTGAGAGTGGCGAGACACCCTGGGACAGCCACCCACACTCCACTGTGGGTCAGCTGCTTTGGGTCACCCACCCCTGACACCAGGTCCTGCACTAAGAAACCACTGAAACCACAGTGTAATTTAGCTGAAATAGCAGAAGAATAGTAACAATCCGAGTGACTTGGATGTAAAGCCAGAGCTGTGGTCTGGCCAGGATTAGAAACAACAGCTCTGTACTGGACAAGTAGAGATACCTGATCTCTGAGAATAAAGTGCTTTCTTTGTGAGACAGAAAGCTAATGAGATTAATTAGCTAATCTTCGTAGAAGTTTTTGATGTGACAATGGCCCACATGAAGTATTGACACTATAAAACTGCAGCAGTCTCCTTGGTCCTTCATTCCGATGGTGTTTTTCTGGGCACCAATCCAGGAGCACAGGCAGTGAATCCCAGTTACTAGGTCAGCTTGGTTCTCTATCCCTGGGGACAGCTCACGAAACCGATGGGCAAATGTTCTTTATTAGCATGTCAGCTCAGGGTCCACAGTCCCTGCCCCTCATTCTTCCTCTCCTGACACCTTCAGGCTTTCTTGCCTGCCTCTTGCCCCTGGCAGCCGGACCAACGCCCAGCCGGGCAAGGAGCAGGAAGAGCTGTACGCTCCCTGACAGTGAGCAGCTGTCATGGGAAGTATACATGGACGAGAGGGAAGCGCACAGTCTTGCTTGACTTGCAGCTGTGCTGTCTTGGCTGCTCCTGCTGCTCCTGTGCTGCACACACACACAGTTCTCGGTAGCTGTGTGATTTCCAGGTTGTTTGGGGTTTTTTGAGCAGAAAGCAGTCCTGAACAATTATCCTTTCCATCTGTCCCATGATCACATGCAGTGACTGTTGGTAGTCACTGTGGAAAACAAGGTTATGTGCGTGTTTTGCAATGCCACAGCCAGGACTTATTCAAGAGAAGATAAAATCTCTCTTAACTGTGCTGTTTCTCTCCTTCTAACAGCAACCTGTCATCTCTGATGGATTTACTCAGAAATATAAGAATATTTTGTGCTTTGTTCTCTCCTGTTTTCAGTTTCTCACGTTCCACCTTGCTTTTCTGGTTGCCCACCAACCAGATGCCCCACCTGAAACTGCCCCACTGAGCCCCAAAGGTTCATACCCGCACAGTGACAGACAGTTTAGAACCTTACATTTCTATATGGGACTGAAATTATTCACAGTAGAGAAGGATGTGCCACTTCCTTTCTGAAAAGCTGCAGCAACCTATTCATGCCACAATCAGGGCAGGTATGCATATTATGCAGTTCACTCCAGCCTCCACACCAGGCTGATGCCATTACCAGCACAACTTTTGTAGTAGGAAGAATGGGGTGCAGTTTGGTGGGAAGAAGAAGGGAAGGGCTGAGAATAGGATTTTCCAAAGCCACTCCAGCAATGACCCAAGCCTAGACTGGTCAAAAGCACCAGTAAACTCAGAAGATAGTTACTTTTCTGTTGGGAGGATATTACTTTACAAGGAAAGAAAATTCACATTAGGATAGAACTTCTTATCTTGGAGAGATAGGCACTAGGATGGTGCTAATGGCATCTCAAAATCAAGCTCTGAAGGACAGCATGCTCGGACCTCAGCCCTGGCAGGTAAACACAGCCACTCTGGTCCAGTGACAGAAGCACTCTTGAAGAGTACCTGAGGCAGCACACAAATACTTAGGCTTCAGAACAGACCACTGTGTTGGCAAAGGAAAGGACTGTGCTCCAGACAGTTGCCTCATGTCAAGTTTTGCTGTCCTCACAAATGCCATCAGATCCAGCCCTGATTAAAACTAAGCATTGCTATACCTCCCTGCTCCCAGCATAACCTCTACTGCTACTAGATTCCCAACCCTGGGATTTCAATCACCAAAACACTGGACACCATGCATGGACTTTTTTCCTTGATGCATTATCTAGTTAGACTCCTTCCTTCCCTTAAGCACATGATTTCCTTCTCAGTGTCTCCAGAATCACTGCTGCTACAGCCAAATGGATGGGATCAAGCTACTAAATATCATGCATCTCCTAATAGCCATGCAAACCCATCTTCATGGCTGATGGCCAGATGTGATCAATCCTTTCCTTACATGCTGGTTTATCTCTCATATCTTGGAAAGACTTTTCTTGGGACCAGGAGTAGTACTGTTGTCCAGTCTGAGATTTCATGACAGAACCCACATTGCTCAGAGATCAGATCCTCAGCTACACTGAGGAACAGTAATTTTTTTTTCTTAATTTAGCCAAAGTGGGAAATATTTATTCTCCTTTTCATTAAAAAAACAAAACAAAAAAAAGCACTTGACCAGCTATGCATTGCTGGGCATGGGACGGTTAAGTGGGGGGAATGGATGAATTGCTCCTCATCTCCATATAGCAATTGACTTATAATAACATGCAAAGTTATTATACTTTAAAGCAAGTCTCTCCCATGATAAAAAAACCTCCAGCACATTGTTCCTACTGTTCTAGTCTTTTTACTCCAGAACCCACTTCCTTGCAAACCTTACAGATTCACTGACCGGTGCCTTGTCCCCCAGGACCCCCTGCTGCTGCACTTACAACTAATCTTCCATCTATCCCTGCCCAACAGTCACCTCCCCATCTCTTCCCACTTGCTATCATTAAAATATTTACCACTTGCCAAAGATGGGGGTGACTTCTAGGAATAGAGTGGCACTAAATATATAATGACAGAGAGAGCAGAGATGGGCCATTTGCCTGCAAGAAAGTTTTATTAGGAAGAACAAAACCTTTTAAGAATGTCTGGTCCATGGCAAATTACTTTCCCTTCCGTTATTCTGTCCACTTCTTTTCCGTAACACAGTCACTTTAGTTTCCTGACATAATTCATTTAAATATCAATATTTGGGAGCTGAGTAGGNTAAAAAAACAAAACAAAAAAAAGCACTTGACCAGCTATGCATTGCTGGGCATGGGACGGTTAAGTGGGGGGAATGGATGAATTGCTCCTCATCTCCATATAGCAATTGACTTATAATAACATGCAAAGTTATTATACTTTAAAGCAAGTCTCTCCCATGATAAAAAAACCTCCAGCACATTGTTCCTACTGTTCTAGTCTTTTTACTCCAGAACCCACTTCCTTCCAAACCTTACAGATTCACTGACCGGTGCCTTGTCCCCCAGGACCCCCTGCTGCTGCACTTACAACTAATCTTCCATCTATCCCTGCCCAACAGTCACCTCCCCATCTCTTCCCACTTGCTATCATTAAAATATTTACCACTTGCCAAAGATGGGGGTGACTTCTAGGAATAGAGCGGCACTAAATATATAATGACAGAGAGAGCAGAGATGGGCCATTTGCCTGCAAGAAAGTTTTATTAGGAAGAACAAAACCTTTTAAGAATGTCTGGTCCATGGCAAATTACTTTCCCTTCCGTTATTCTGTCCACTTCTTTTCCGTAACACAGTCACTTTAGTTTCCTGACATAATTCATTTAAATATCAATATTTGGGAGCTGAGTAGGGAGCATCAGCACAAATTCTTCCCTGGATGAAAATAGGCCATTGTTGAGGGGGAAGGGAATAAAACCTGCATACAGGTCAAAGATTGCTACAAACATAAAATTGCTTGCCAAGGAATGTTTAGCTATTTTTCAGGCTATGCCACCTTCACAGGTTTAGGTTAGACAGCACTGTGGTACTACACAGAGAAAAAGTGGGAAAGCTAGCTTTAGAAATGGATTGTTTGCAGCAAAAAGTACTTACCCACAAAAGGTAAGTACCAGAGATACAGTGATTTGCATGAAGAAACTACACCAACTCTAAACTTAAACTGACTCATCGCTTCAGTACTATGGAACATAATTCTGTCCTTGGTAAAACGTTATAACAAAGGCATTCCAGCTCCAAACTTCCTGGCTGCTGACAGACAACACACAGCAGCTTACAAATCCCTAACACCAGATGGAAGAGAACTCGTAGCTACTTTCTCCCAGGGGAAGAGTCTGCATGTGCTGTTCCAAGTGTGCCATCACTGTCAGGCAGCAGAGCAGTACTGATGCTGGTCCACAAACCCCTGCAGACCATACACAAACACACACAGACCCACGTGTACAGTCAGTTCAGCCTAGCCATCTCACACCCAAAAAGACTCAGAGTGTCAATGAGTGCTAAAGAACAAAGTCAAGCAGTTTAGGGGCAAAATATATGAACTGACTCTTCCCTTTTGTGAAACTATCTGGATAATTATCCAGAGGAGACAGCTACTCCTTATTCCCACCTTCAAGTGCACATGGCACAAGGTCAGGACACATAAAGAAGAGAGCACAATGGGGTGCCACGAGTGTAAAGCCAACTCAAAACAGCAAGGAAGCTATGCCCACAGTTTTATCCCTAGCTTCTGCCTGGCTAGCCGCACTTGCAGGGTCAAGCGCTCAGGCTCTAACTTACCCCAGAACCCTTAGGCTTTGTATTTCACCCGAGCATCTCTCAGCAGCTGTGTCTTACCTTCTGGACCATTTGGCCGACTGCCTCCCAAAGGGTCTCTTCCAGAGCACGCCGTACAGCTGCACTTTGGTGCTGATGTCCAGAGCATCTGAATCTGCCTGTTCCATGGATGGAGAAGGGGATACAGAACTGGATTTCGAAGAGAACATTATAGATGGATCTGGTTCTAACTCTCCCCTTCTGTGTGGCAGCTCGGGGAATCCGATTAAATGCAATGAACCAGAAGGATGTAACCAGCCCAGCAGACACAGAGACTGGGCTTTGGTTTGAATCAATAACTTGACTGCTCAGCACTCAGTCAGTAATTCTCTCCCTGATGCACAGATGATGAGAGTTTCCTCAGTGTGTATTACTTCCTGATGCATTACAAACAGCACACGTCCCAGCCAAAGGGAAAAAAAAAGTGAAGACAGTCAGACACCAGAAACACAGAGAGGCAGAAAGAGCTCATCAGAGAGAAAGCTCTCAGCAAGAACATAAGCCAAAATACCTCTGCACCAGAGCCAGCTTGGAAGGTTATTTCACTCGACATTGCGGCACTCCATGCAGAAATTAGGGCAAGACGCATATTTTACAGTCAGGCATCTCTGACACATACTCCCAAAATCTTGCACTTGGAGACAGGTTCTTCTCATTTGTCCAGAGGAAAACAAGGGCAGAGCAAGTGGGAGCAATCAGACTCTGTCTGCCATCAGGGGGGAGCTCTGCTGTGCCAGCCTGGCACTGCCCACCTGGGGAGAGTTCACGTGGCTTCTGGGTTTGGACTGGGCAGTGTCGATGCTGAATGCCTTGCTCAGCCTTAAAGAGCCACTGCTGATCAAAGTTAGAACATAAAATTCTGCCTGCCTCCATGCCTTGCTGCATCTTGGAGATGTGGCAAGCACAGCCTTTGCCCTGCCTCTTAGCTACCATCTCCTTCTTGACCACAACACATACACATAGGAATACCTCATACAGCTTGGATGAGTCTGCATGCATCTCCTGTTTAGTGCTCCCACAGCAAGATTTTTAATGTGGTTCCCTAATTCCTTGTTCCTCTCTTGAAACCCTTCCTCCCTGCATAGATACAAAGAAAGTCCTCCAAAAGAACCTCTGTCTTTTGTAATGCCCTAAAAAAAGCACATTAGCATCATACTGTTCTTTCCCATGTCCTGCCTCCTTCTCCAGGATTAGGATTTGGGGAAGAATCATGCCTGCTAAAGCACATGGGGTTTTGGGGTACCATATAACCAATACAGACACATACATGCTGAGGCATCTTCTCCTGTCTTAACCTGTGCCATTCTCTGTGCATTGATTTTGATGCTGTAGTTGCTGGATGTCAGCCCAATGCACTTATTCAGAAGTGACATAGTGCAGACACACGGTCCTTTCTCATCTCCAGAGATCAGAAACCTGGGACATGCCACAAGCTAGATCACATCACTGGACACAGGCTCACTTAGCTTTCTGTGGTCAGAGGCACTTGCAAAGCATCTTAAATAGAGGAAGTGCAGACAGCCTGCCTCAAGCCCTCAGACTGCATTCAGTATCAGAGAAATTGGAGATGCAGGTCTCCGATTGCTATTGATCGCTATATGAGAGAGTCAGCAAATTCAATGCTTTGTTACTTTCTCTCACCCTGGCTTTGACTGACCATGTCAGACAGCACATGTCCCAAGCAGCAGCAAAGCCCATCTCTGAGTCACATTAAGGTAGAGGGTGGAAAAGAGGGGAGAGCAGCAGCTACTGCCTCCATCTCACCTGAGCTCCAATTCTTGAACATAACACTGCTTTGCAGAAGAGAAGCATTAGCACTGTAGACACCGTTCCACACACTGCACTGAGAAGGAAATACTACTTATAACCAGGAGAGGGGAAAAGTTTACTTGGAATTATAGTGCACAAAGGGGAAAAGGATTCTGGGCCCAATGGCATCACTTTACTCTATAAATGTGCAGTGAAAAGCAAGAGTTCCCTTGTAAGGGTGATCCAGTGCCCCTGCCATGGTGCTGCGCCAGAGACACAAAGATCTGACAGCAGTGACCTGCAGCAAGGAAAAGCAGATTTTCATCCTTTGTTTCTTTACTGATTTTTACCTTACACAGACCAATAGGGTAAAGAGGTTTCTAGCTTTGAACATCAAAAAAATGAGATATTTTTCCCTCTGGAGGCCTCTAGGATAAGGAAGTGACTGAGTAGTTACAGCAAGTTCTTTAAACTCAGCAGTCCAGGGGAGGGATAGAGCAACTTGCTTTTGGCCAAGTGACCAAGAGTTAAACATAGGCAGGAGCCAGCAATGCTAGAGCAGTAGATAGCAGCAAGGTGAATTTTGTAACTGCTGGAGCCTGGACACAGTAATTTATAGAAACAGTCATTCTGTTAACATTTCCTTTATGTGTGTACTAATCTAACAAAGTTCGGGGCCTGTCTGAAGGAAAGAGTAGAGAGCAACAGAACAGGTCAAAGCAACTTGCCTCTCACAAACAGGAGCAACATCCTGAGGCCCAGCTTAAAGGTTCTTCATTGTTACTTCTGTCAGATGCAAAACTTACTTTGACTGGCCAGAAATTCTAGAATCAAGAAAACAGTGTCATAAATCCCAGCCAGGAGAAAAGGGTCCATCATAGGTTGAGCAGGTAAAATTGGGTTCTGCAGATATGCCTTCTCCAAATTCCAGGGGACAGAAAACCTTAAGAAAGCACAAGCAGGCTTAGTTTTGCTACAAGCTCTTGGTAAAATCTAACAGCCCAAAAGCATATAGATGTTTAAACAGAGATGATTAATTTTTATTGAATCTGGAAGCTCAAAGCAGAAGACAGAGACCTGAGCATACAAGACCTTAGCAGGACAATAGTGTGACACCAGTGCAAAAAGAAAAATGTGGTCATGGTCTGCACTAGAAGCAAAGGCAGACACAAAGCCCTTGTACCAGACTCAGACACAGTCCCTTCTGGACTGTTCTGGCCAAACAGATTCCCTGGCCCTGAAGATGAAGAAAAGGACTCAAAGGATGATCACAGGTATAGCTAAGTATGACAGAAGACTAAAAGGACTTCACTTGTTTAAATGAGAGCAAAGGGGGAAATTTCACTGCTACCTAGTTTTAGGCATTATATCCCCTCTTAATGTATTGGTAAAGGTTAAGGCTTGCAATAAAACAAATTGGTCTAAAATGGTCATGAAGAAACGAGAAAGTAATTAACAGTTGCTGGAAGAGGACTGCATAATTGCCTTGCCACAAGAGCAGCAGAGGCAGAAAGCCATCACTTGGTGGGATCTATTTCATGCACAGCAACCTGAGGTGGCTGTACCTTCCAGGGCTTCCAAGCTTACATACTTTCCCTGAAATATTTTTATTCCACAATAATAACTTAAAGGTTTTTAGACTGATTTAGTTTCACTCCTCGAGGCTCACAGGGGAAAGAAACATAGCTGAACATCTTGGACTGAAAGAGCTTTAATTAGAGAGCCTTTCTGTAGAGGGGCAGGTTGCACTGATATGGGAGTTATTATGCTAATATGTTGTCTCTATTTTTCCTACACATCAAGCCAATAAAACTTTGCTAAAAATAAAACCTTTGAAGCAGACAGCAGTGCAAGCTATACAGAAATATATTATATTCTTCACAGAATATTCTGAGTTAGAAGGGTCCTACAAGGATCATTGAGTCCAAGTTCAGCTGTGCACAGGACATCCCATCCATGAATCACATCATGTGCCTTCACCACAGGCCACCCTCCAGCTGGAAGATGCTCCCTTTCAGTTTAAGGATACACATACTGGCTAACTGTAGCTGCTGAGGAGGCTTATATTTTTTTGCTGTTGTTTTTAAGTGAAAAGTTATACCTTCGTGTTCTGGGCAGCTTTACAATAGTACGTTGTGCAGAAAAGAACAAACTATTTCTTGGGCTGGAGCCAGTAAGTTGAGATTTAGATCAGAGCTGCTGTGGAGAGGGAAAGATTCAGATCTTGCCTTTCAGTATGGATTCCTTTTTCTCTTACAGCTTCTGATAAGATCCATAGCCATTTTCAACCCAGAGAACCATTAGCAATTATGCAAGCTATTAGAAGGTACCTGGAACAATGTGGAGAAATAAAGTCAAGCTCAGGCTTTATTCATGATACATCACTCTTGCAAAGACAAAATGTCCATTTACTCCTCGAAGTGATGCTCCAGCTTCCCAGATGCACAGTTGTGTGCAGAGGCCATTTTAATAGAACAAAAGTAACCACCATCAATCCAACTCTAGTGTGATACACTGATAGAGCATGTTTCTTTTGCATATGATTAAGTTTTCAGTGTCAGATGAGAAGCCAGAGCTGTCCTACAGAGCTCAAAGAAGAGTTACTCAGCAAATGGACATTAAAGTCAAGTGCCTTTGTAGATTTGCAACCCCATCTGACATCACCCTTACAGATGTAGAACCCCACCTGGCATCGTTCCTTGGTGAGAATTACATGGTCTTACTGATCTGCTCCAGCCAAAGCCCTCCACTGGTCCCAGCACTTCAGACCCACCCAGATCCATATTGGATGGTGCAGGAGTCACATTAATCCAGCTATTAGCTGTGGATATAGCACCACTTCAGGAGACTTACAGGAAGACAGAAAAAAAAAGATATCACTGCACTGACGCAAAGAGATTTGATAGCAAGGAGCCAGCCCTATAGCCTGGCTTTGAGGGGATGGCTTTTCTCAGGAACTGACACCACAGTCAATGATCATTTCGCTCAGCATATAAAGGAGATAATTTTTTTTAATCCTACTAAGAGATCTCTTCTGGAAGAAAGCTCATTTACTCAGGTGTTTTGCTAGGTTTTGGGGGTTTTTTTAATAAGTACAAAGAATACATTTGAAAGCTTCCTCCAGAAGACAGCCCAGAGGCTTCCTGCAAGACAACAGTTTTGCCCCCATCAAGCCTAAATATCAAAGTGATCATATGACTGACAAACAGAAAATGCTTAGAGCTGCAACAACTAAATAGGCTGCTTTTAACAAGCAGCTTGTTCAACAGCAGTGAATAAATACAGCTCTACTTGTTTTCTCTTTTTTTCTGTAGATTATAAACCCAGCAGCATACACTCCCTTCCGTTCCTCCCTAGGGAAGGGCAGTGCAGCATGCCCACAAGCTGCACTGCTCCAGCAGCCCCAGCCTGCCACATCCCAGTCCCATTTCCGAGGTCGTGGGAGAGCACAGTGGCCACAGGATGCCTCTTCTTATGAGAGGGGCAGCTGATCCTCCATGCACAGAGACAGGAAAGAGCAAATCTTTGCCCAAAAAAGTTTTGTAACACTGTTCACAGTTTGTAATCTTGCCGCTTGGCACACACATCATCTGCAATTTCTATTTACCTTTACAAGAGCATTTAATTTTGCCTACATCTTAACTGCTTGCAATCAACATTATTCAACTCAATCCCAAATGTGACATCAGCAACATTAGATTTGACCAGGTGAAACAGCTGAGCAGTGATGGCTTAGCTAGCTCTGCTGGAAGCTTTCTGCATAGAAAGCATCAAAGTTGATTTGAGGACTACCTAGGATACACACGCCAGGTGAGTAGCACAAGACTATGTAAAGGATAGCTCAGAAATTTGTAAAGACTTTCTTGCCCTTTGCACTCTGTGGTGCCAGGACACTCAGAGATCTGGCAAACACATCAGACACAAGGTTTAGAGCAGTTACTCTGTGGGTCAGCACAGTTTCAAGGTGCAACTGCTCACTCAGTCCTGTTAATTCTGAGCACAGAAAGAGTGCTGCCTTTGTGACAAGGGCACAGAAACACAGTTCAGTCCACTAGAGCTTAGCTTCCAGTCCTGGAAATGTCCTCCCAATATCTAACTGGGACTGTCCTGTGCAGGGCCAGGAGTTAGACTCCGATAATAGTTGTAGGTCCCTTCCAATTCAGGATATTCTAGCATTCTACGCATATAACTTGATTTCTCTCAGCCACTGTTCCTCATGTATGACATTGGTACTAAATCCAGAACATCATAATACATATACCAGTGCAGTAGTTTGGGTACCATGGCCAGCCAAAAATGTCCTGCAAAAGAGAAGGATTTGTTAGCATTTCCTTGGCAGAATAATGGAAGGGGAAATGTAATGCCTCTATATACTTAACACAGGCAAACAACTGGAGAACCATCAGCATTTTTGAGATCTGACAAAACAGTCCAGCAAGAAGCAAATGAGATTCAGGGCTGCCAACTCTGGAGAAGAACACTCTTTAGCTGTTTCAACACCAGCCAGTGTATCCGAATCCTCCAAGTTTATAAAACCAGGTTAGGTGCTGGACTTTCATGCACAAGGTATTTCTCACCTGCAAAGGTTTTGATACTGATTGCAGCCCATCAATTTCTATCCACTTTGTTCCCTCTGGTCAAAAGAGGGAAAGTAGTCACAGGCCTGGTTTTTGAACAATAAATACATGTCCAGGAAAACAAGATTGGCTAAACCTTGTTTTTATTTAATCTGAAGTTCATAAAATGCCCGGCACACACACACATAGACCATCATTGCTCTCACATACATATTCAAAGCTCCCTTTACTCCTACCATGATTGTGATCACTGAAGACAAGGCCTTAAAAAGCTAAGGACACTACAATTAGGACTTCTTTCAGGAGTAGAAAACACAGAGACCACAACACCAACGGTCTTCACACCCTTCACCTTTATATTCTGCTATACTACTCAGCTCTAGTTGCAGCAGCCTCCACTCCAAGTTCCTCTCTCCCTCTTTCCTGGTCCTGCTCATCCAGCCAGTCCCAGCAAGGTCAGGGTTTCTGCTGTGCATATACACAGGACAAGCCTCCTTCCTATCCACATTCTCAAGTGATTATCTAAATACAGAGGCTCAAAATCTACTGGTGCTGCCATCTACCACAGCAGCAGACCATGAGAGCTCTACTGCAAACCCTGCTGCATTGAGGAGAACTGTCAGTCAGATGCAAGACAAACTGCCTGGCAACGAAGGACATGAAAAGCATTGCCCTCTGCAAAATACAGCAGGCACAGAAGGCCATCTCTCCTTCCTCTCCTTCCTCCTTTTACTCTCCTGTGAGCCATGCTGCCACACAGCTTTTGTAGATGAAGTTTTTTCACACTGCTGAAGTTCAGGTTGCAGAAATAAGCATAAAAAAACCTCCCAGGCAGACCCAATGCCTAGTCCTCATGTGCACCCAAATCACCTTCACGTGAAGCATCTCCAAAGAGTAAATATCAGGAATACAAGGTTTGTTCAACATCAGTCATCCCTTGGTTTCTATGTCAAAAAGAGAATAAAACATGGGAAATGCATTGCAGTCCTAAACCGACTCATTCTACTGATAGCATCACCCTCTGGAGGCAAGAAAACCTTGACTAAGAGGTGTTGCAGTCAGAATAATTCAGAGTAGAAGGCTTGTAAGCAGGGTTTTCAGCAGCCCTCTTCAACCCAGCATAGCCACGAGTATCTCATTTAAAGTGTTTTTTCAGACAGCAGAAGCTCATTAACCCCCACAGACTTCAACACAACTATAATATTATATCATAATTACCATTTCAGATGCTGGCTGATACAGAACAAGCATTTTTCCCTGTAAGATTTCATTCTGCTGTTAGATTTTCTAAATACTATTTAGCTTTGGTGTCAGTCAGCATGATACAACTTAATTTTAATTAGCTATACAAGTTTTCATGAATGAGGCATTTTTCTTTACCCCACCATCCAGCATAAGGGTTTGTTAATCTCTAGAGATCTCAGACAAGAGGGAGAAGTGCTGTGATGAGGCAGGTGGAATGCTGCACAGTTCTGCCCTTAGGAATATTTGGATAAGGCTCGCACGTATCAGTAGAAGAATGACTTAATTTGTAAGCTGGAACAATGTATGACAGCTCATCTTCTTGCCGCTGTGTTCATCCCTAATAGGTGTCTCAAAAATGCTGATGTACATTTTTTTTCCTTAACAAATGAAGGAACACTACAGCAATCATCAGGAAGTTTGCAACACCACAGCTCCTCAGTATTTAAGTTTGTAATGGTAACACTTGTAACATTAATGGACCAGAAAACACTTCCTTATATCTCCAGAACAATCTACCACAGACTAGCGTGGTTAAATCTCCAGTTAACAAGGTGACATATTTACTAAATACACTAAAAGAATGCTAATATACTGTATAATGCTTCACCATTAAAACTGAATTTTACTTGCCAAAAAAACAAGAGCCCATCTGGGAAAAATAATGGCTTCCCATCCTCACTGCCTTACATCTGCCTGTCCTAGCTATAACAGCACCACTATCATTTGCTTCAGTTCTCCTACTGACTTTACATTAATCATATTCTTTTGTGCTTAAGCCAGTATAAGGAGATTACACTCTTTCTTAATGACACAAGTCCTGTGAGCTATCAGAAAAATCAAAAGTAAGCAACTGTCTGAGAGCATTGCTCATTGCTGGAGTGAAAGAGCAAAAAACACTGTGTTGCAGGATCCTATTTAAGTCTGTAGATAGCAAGTGCAGGAGAAAAACAAATCCTTTTTTAAATTAATTGCTCATGAATCATCTCCACCAAGGGTCTCTCTTAAATGGACACATGAAGTTTGCGAATGCATACATCACTCATCCTATAACCTCCCCCTTTCTCTTTTCTGAAAATACAGGTCTAAAACCTCATCCTGCTTACAGAGCAGCTGAAAATTATGGAGAACAGTATAAACTGTGTCAACTCACCAGCTGTAAGAGGAATCTCATCAACATATACAAATACTTGAGAAGAGGGTTCAAAGAGGATGGAGCAAGGTTGTTTTCAGTGATGCCCAGTTACAGGAAAATAGGCAATGGGCACACACTAAAACAAAGGAGATTCCTTCTGAAAGCTCTTTTACTGTGAGCATTACTGAGCACTGGCAGAAGCTGCCCAGGGAGGTTGGGGTCTCTCCCTCCTTGAGGATATTCAAAAGCCACCTGGACATGGTCCTGGGTAACTGGCTCCAGGTGGCTCTGTTTGAGCAGAGGTGTTATTGGAGATGACTTCTAGCGGTCCCTTCCAGCCTCCACCACTCAGCAATCAGTGCTCTACACAACATTCAATTAGTGCCCTCCCATAACATGTTAAAGAACTTGGCGCATTGCCAAGTGTCATCCCCACAGCAGGAAGGTGAAGGCCAGTTTACTTCTAAGCTGCTCAAGGGGTTGTCTCACTCTCTGCAAGTGCTTTAAACCATTATCCCTTCCTGCCCTGCTCCAGATGACAGTTTTATCATGCAAGGTCAAGCAATGAAGTCACACAAGGTCAACTGACAAAATTTAAGACCACTCGCTCGCAAAACCCAAGCCCCACAGCTCTACCTACAGATCTATCTGAAAAGCCTATGCAGGTGTTTCCTTAGGGGCTGCCTTGTGACAGGGAGGCCACTCCAAGTATCCCAACTCTGATTCTCATCCTTGCCCTAAATCCCGCCATAGGATACTGCAGTGGTAATAACTTTCTTCTACAAACTCTTAATACACACAATGGGACATGCTTTGGGCAAGAGACAAGCACCTTTTTCCCTTTGTTCTTCCAATTCCTTTATTGATTTGAGCCCTACATGTGTTCTAAAATGTTAAATCTGGTCCCAGCCAAGTTAAAGTAACATTTTTGGTCAAAGGTGTCTAACTGTGGGCATTGTTTAAAGTTGCATCTTGTTATACAAACCATTGAATTTCTTTTTCTAAAAGTTCATCCCTTCTATGACAGCACACAATGTGTGGATTTTTTGAAAATCTTTTAATAAAACCTGCAAACCTTAACAATGTGGCCTAAAGTGTCTTATAGGGAAAAAAAACCAGACTGCCCTGCAAGCTTTAGGTCTGATAACAGAACACATTTTCTAAGCACTCCTCCTAGTCCCTGCCTGAGCACCTCTCAGAGACCACTACTAAAATTTAATATCCTACTATACTTTGCCACTTAAAAACACGTCAGAGACAAATAAAATCCAGAGAAATTCAGGAGCACAAGACGACAGCTCTTCCTCACAGTAAGAGCACAATCCCCTCTCAGTTATGCCCACCACTGGCATTAGAGAGAACACTTAGGTAGCTATGGCTTAGCAGGCTTCCACAAGGTTGCAGGCTGCAGGAGGAAGGTGAGCTGCCTGCCAAAAAACCTGCATCAACCACAAAGGCAGAGCAAAACTGAAGAGCTGTAAACAGGTAAGCAGGAGGATCACAGGGCAGTCACAAGGAAAGCTGAGCTGTGATTCAGTGCCTGGAAAAAGCAAGATAGGAGGAAAAAAAAAAAAACAACAAAAAACCACGTAACAGTGTGTTACAAGCAGTTCTCCTCTATAAGACAAGAACAAAAAGTAGGCTAGGGTTTAAAGTTGACTTTTAATCCAAACCCCACAGAGGCATTACACGTATGGGAAAGGCTACTTTCTCACTTTCTCTTGCATTTTTGATTTGAGACTGACAAGATTGGGAGACAGGATGGAATAAAGAACTTTCTCTAGCCCCACAGGTCCCCCAGCTTTTTAACACGGGCATGGAGCAACTGTACGCCAATAACCTGCTGCTTGTGGTCCTCCAAAGGTCTGTCTTGAAAGCTTGAGAGATTTCCCTGCGGGTGGGGGAAGAAAGAGATTTGGGGCAATGCCAACTCCTAAACACTGTGAAAGACAGAAGTTGCCAAATGCCCCTCTTAAGCAGAGCTGTCAAATCATGTCTGCATTAATACCTCTAAATCCATTCATAGCCATATCCAAATCAACCTCTCTAGACTGCCTCCCAACATGCAGTTTCACATTCCAGGTTTCCAGAAGGTGCTCAGACATCATAAAGAAAAGCAACAAACACACACAAAAATAAAATAAACTGTCTGCCTTGCTTGCACCCCCTTTAGGACTAATTTCTCTCTGTCAGAGCTGTCACAAAACCCCATGAAGTAAATGACAAGTCAACTCCAAAGCACTGCACCTAGTAAAAATTTAATATAATAAAACAAATTCAAAATGGCAACATTATTTTAATGATTCACAATTAAAGTGGACAAATTATAAGGCAGCCATTCATGGAATG
>WEIV01018588.1:167590-186377 GCA_013390005.1 Calyptomena viridis
TTGTGATGAGTCGCCATGTTCTTCTCTGCTTACCTTCCTTAATCTTCAAATTCCATCTTCCCTGAGAATAGGGCCAGAAGTAACAATTAAAATAGCAAATGTCTTCAGAAAAGAAAGCTACACAGAATTTATGTCCGGCTGTCAAAGTACATTTTGCTACACTAAAAACTTTCCTGGTGTTCCTCATTTTGCAATCAAGATTCCCTCTGAACTCCATGAAGTGGATGGGATGGATGATGGGTAAGAGACAATGGTAAAAGGAGCAGCTGACATTTACTGCTCATGTCAGATCGAGAAGGAGAATGGTGAAATTTGAGTGTTTAGTGATGGTGTCCAATGGACAAAACTAGAGGAATAAGGCATCCTAATACTAGGGCTGCCACCTCCAGACGACTGAGTCCTTTTCCTCCAGTTGATTCAGGTTTGTGGCTATGAGCAATTCCTCCTACTTCTGGGAGGACATGAACTGTGGCAACATAAAGAAAAGTCCCAGCAGAAAACAGCATAGCAACTCCAGTGGCATTGACTTCTGAAAGGGCTTCTTTGCTGCTCTGAAACACAAACAGCAAAAAAGTGAGGATAAGCATAAGTTCTTCAATCAGTAATAAAAAAAAAAAAACTGTGAGTGTCCAGACGATTGGATTTTCATCAACTCTTGTTCTCTCACAATGACAATGGTTTAGCGTGTTTTGTGTCTTGCACCTTACATGAAGTAACCAGCACTCTAAAGCTGTGGAGGGCCGAAAGACACCTCTCATCTTAGTTACTTCACTCTAGACTTGTAGAAACCTAGACTTCTAGACGTGCAGACACATCTTCTCTGACCATCTAACAGCAACATATAAAACATGTTTTGAGAAAAAAAAAAAGTTCATATTGCAAAGCCAAAAATTTTAGGAAGAACACTCAAGACTGACCTTCCCTCTCACACCTTTTTCTAAACAAAGGGTTCAAATAAGACCTTAGTCTTTAAATATCTGGTCCCCTGCTGTTCAGATCCAAGTCCCAAATCACCACTCATTCAATATTTCATTTGTATGTAGAAGGAAACCCCCAAAACACTTCCAGAATTTCCATGCAAACTTCATGAAGAAATGGATCCTCTGGATTCAAACTGAGCACCTCTTCACATTGATACTAGGCTTAAGGTCATGCTACACATCAGTAAATATAATGAAATGCAAACCCACTCATATCTGATGCAAATGCTTCTTGAATACTTTTCAACTCGCATGCGATCTTAGTTCTCTGGTCATTTAGTACTCTTGGGTCGTTTTTCCAAAGAGCAAAAATACAACTTCTTTCAGAACTATAAAACCACTGTGACAGACCTGATACCTTATCAATTCTCTATTTTTTTTGAAATGCAAAATGTAAAGCCAACTCTTGATGAGCATGCTTCAAAAGAATGCTCAAACAGAATTCTCATTTCTATTTACAAGCCCAAGCCTTTTTTTCTGCTGCCTCTTGTACTGTAATGTCAAATGTAACTCTTCTGTGGCAAGTAAAGCAATTAGCCCAGATGATTTATTTAATCTTTTCTCTCATGCCTTGAGTTTTGTCAGATTATGTTGTATTCTTTACAACAGACAGAGTGTGTCATCAGCACGACCCAGAGCAGGTTAGAAATACAGAAGTATCACAGAATATGCTATGAGAAGCAGAAACATGTAATTTGGACAAAGATGATAAACCCACGTGCAGTGGCCCATTTCACAGGCCATTTGTTTTACAGACCCAAGACAAGACTACTCTTTAAGGAGTAAGAGAGGCAAAAAGTCTCTTCTAGCTGAGGATTCAACTTCTGACACAGACTTGGAACATAGAGGACCACTTCTGGGATGGAACTACCAAAGACTATTTTCTACCTGCATATTAAAAGAAGAATACAGGCAACAATGCTGAAAATTACTTAGTTAAGTAGGCATCAGATAAAACCTGGTATATGAGTAAGTTGTTCTCAGTGGGGAGCAGCAGAAAGTGGAAAAGACAGAAATTAGGCTTTTAAAAAAGCTATTCAAAACACTATAAAAAGAATTATGTCACCAATTCTGATGGAAAACATGGGTTATTATTTGCTGTGTGCATTCATATTGCTATGCTTTCATCAACTTTTTAAAAATCTCCACTCTGCTGAATTTTTCAGGCAGTTTGGAATAATTATGTTACATGAAATCATGATATTTTTTCCCAAACTCCACCACTACGCTAGATTTTGAGCGGAACAACATCACAGACCTACCTTGCTTAGCCCTAAGTACGTCACCATGGACATAACAGGTGCCGCCAAAGCGAAGACCAGCAAGTGTTTTCTAATTCGGTTCCGTTCTAGCCCTGCATGCATCAGGAAGGAAACCAGCCCAAAGGCAGCTGGTGCCTGCAAAAAAAACCAGTATTCACTAGCAATACAACACCTTCTAAAACTCCCTGAAAGACGAGAAAAAGTTGAAATATGACTTGCTACATTAAAATGTACTTAATTGGAAGAAATTCAGGGTGAGTACTAGCATGTTGCAGCTAATCCAAATCTACCAACTGCACCTAATGGAAACTCACATCCTGGCTATCAGAAAGCACATACTTGTGTAGTCAAAAATATTAAATATTTATAAACATTAAAATGTTCATTCTGACTTTTTATAATCCCCAACTCTCCATAAACTCAGGTAATTTCTTTTTTCGTCTTATTACTACTACACATTCTTAGATAGACAGCTTCTTTATCTACAGCAGAAAAATTCTACAATTAACATTGGGAGGGAAAAAATTGCCCAAAGACAGGTAACTATCAGTCTTCATGTCAACAAGACTTAAGAGGTCTTTTGATTAGTTCATCATTCAGTTTCATTCTTGTTTCCACCAGGAAACAAACAAATACTTCCTTCTTTTCCCTCTGCCTGACATCCAGTTTCTTATCCAAATGGCATAGTTGTCCTACTGCTCACAGAATTTACTATATTATCTTTGCTTGCAAAAAGACAATAGCAATCTGCCCTGACATTTTTGATGCAAGACAAACTAAAATACATTGTGCATTTTTATACACAATCTTTTTTTTTAAACCTAGAAGATGGAAACCATGAGTAAAAGAAAAAAGATGAGAGACAAAACCATCAATCAGTATCAGAAGACTAGGAAAAAAGACACCAGGGAAGAAATACATTTCTCTTCCAGATATTTCATAGGAGCAATTTTCCTCTTCTAAATTTGTACAATTTCAGAAGCTAATTTGAACATTAAGAATAACAAAAGTAAGTTTCAATGAGCAATAGCCATAAATTAAGCTTCAAGCAAGGTAAGCCATTGACATCATCACCTTTGAAGAAAGTTATGTAAGCTATAATTTTTTGTATGAACATTGAAGATGACATACTAGATCTGGATTCCCTAACATTTTGAACACGTAATTATGCAAGCAAATTTTCCAATGAATATATGGATAACTACTGTAATCCATGCACGTGTTACCATAAGGCAAATAGGCATCTACACACATATGTTTAGAGACTATATCCAATAGATACATTTGCATAACTATTAAAAAGATCTTTCCATCTTCAGGAGCTATTGTTTGCTTGTTACCAGCAGAAACACATTTAATGTTTTTTCCTGCAGAAATGGCATATGACTGATGTTGAAGCTACTACAATAACACAGGTAACCAGAAGTTATAATTTAGTTCACTGATATCAAGTGGTTTCAAAAGACTAACTCTTTAAACACTGAAACCCTTCAAAACAAATATCCTTTCCATTTTCTTAAGAACATCATAGAATCAAGAGACTCCAGTACCAGCGCTTTTTTGGTCCCTGAAACTGTACCAATAACCTGTTTATTCAAATTGCATTAAACATTTCTGTATTACATCACTAAGGAAACTTTAGATCTTTAGCAATTCCTGTGTGCTTTAACAGTCTGTTGAAGAGCAGGTAAAATTGTCTGGATGATGACTCACCTTGTGCAACATAATTGCAACAAACACTATCAACTGGACACTAGTCTGAGAAGTAGAAGCTGCTGCACCCAATGCAACCCCATCAGCTGAAAAAGGAGTGCAGATTCATGGGTTATTCCTCCGTATGAGCTTCCCCACCCCCTCAATGGCTGACAGTAAAAAACATGTTGATTTAAGAAGTTCTGCTACCGAAAATGCCATAACAATAGCAACCCAACACATGATTCACTTGTCTTTGTTTGTTAAGCCACATTTCACAACATCGGACAACCCTCAACAGGAGCTGTCTCATATTTCCCAAGACGGTAAAACCCACACTGAGAATATATTCAGTATTGACACATTCATTCAAATTAGAACCACGTAACAAGTTCAGTTGTTTTAGTCTTCTGTAGTAGAAGAGGCTTCCTGTCTAAATTAAAAAATCTGGTTTATTATTACACTTTAAATTATTTTTCAAATACGACTATTACTGTAAATAATATTTTTTATCATTTAACATATATTGCCTAAATGAAATAGAAAATGGATTATTATTCCCTAATACATAGACACTTTGTTTAGTGAAGAAGTATCTTTTTGATCAACATCTTCTCACTTATCTAGACAGCAACCTTCAGTAGAAGATTAAAAAGCATTATATTTACACTACATGTATATAGTTAAGAATTACAAGGTGAAGATGGAGGGACTGCAACACATGCCCAAGTCAGTCCCTGTGAGTCAGCCTGTGTTTCAGTCAAATCTTTGTGCTCCACCTTATAATGTCTTTTTCTACAAGATACTATTTTTTAAACTAGTATTTTTAAAAAAAACACAGGTCATCCAACAAGCAAACCCAAAGGTGTTTCACAGTACTTATCAAATGTGTTAGCATGTATTGAAATTTATCCACTAAAGGAGCCACCAAAGGAATTGAAGAGGCAGAGAGTGAGCATCACACCACCTTTTAGATGGGAAAAATAAGAGTGAAAATATTGTGCCCAAATAAAACTCTGTGGAACATCTGAGCACTTGTGTTTTCCCAGTCAATTTGGGGGAACATCCTTAGTTCTCCCTGCCCTGCCTTTTTTTATTTTTTAATAAAGTCACCTTCAAAAGCAGAACCCAAGTGTTTCTATCACATCTAAAGATGACCCATGCAGCAATGGATGTCCTTCTCAAGCACTAACAATAGGTCCCACATTACCTGCAGCATGGACTACTAGTCCCAGTGTCGTGGTGATTTTGGAGTTGCCTGATCTTGCAGCTTCTGGATCTGGAACAATCATGAGAAAAGTTAGGATAAAGAGATCAAATACATAAATTATACTGAAAGAAAAGTAAGTATCACTGCACATCTCTACCAGCTTCCTAGGCTGTTATATTCAAAACCACCACCTTCTGCATTTCTGCATTAGATTTACTGTAAAACAGTTTGATACTTAACAAACTCAAATCACCTGAAGTTGCCAACAAACAAATGACAGACTCATAGACAATTCTTTGCAATTTACAGGATCACTGACATAGGCAGAAGCAGATGTTTTTCTTATTCTCCTGAAATGAAACGTTAAAAGTCTGTGCTATCAAGGGAAAGAAAGCTAATTTTGCATCCCAAGAATCCAGAGCTGCTCCAAGAACCAGGATGATTTTTCCCCATACAGCTCAATGTTGGCAGTTTTCTTCAGGCAACAGTCTGGGGCAGGTTTTGTTGGACTGATTCTCTGGAAGTTCCTAGTAAGCAATAAATTCTACTTGTCATGGCAGCAGTTGCAAACATTTCCCTCCAATGTCTTACATCACAGAGCAAAAACGCAGCCAGTGCAGTTTGAGATCCAGTGTTTTGTCCAGAATTGTCTGAGGACATGTGCAGGTTAGTTCATTACAAAGCACAACAGGGCAACATCCACCACTAGAAAATCAGTGGTAAAACTGTTACAAAAAAATCACTGCATCGTTAGGCGGGTAAGTCCTACCTAAGTACAGAGAAACATCATCTTATTCAACTGTTTAATTCCAGATGGTTGAACAGTCATTATTGAACTATACCAGTGGTCAGTAAGACAACTGAAAGCACACTAACACATCTGCTTTACTAGGTCTATACTGCCATCAAAATGGAAACTCTGGTCCTGTTCCTTTTCTCCTGCTGGTCCCCTCACCCTCCAGTCTCTTTTCATGCCCAGGCACCCATACAGTTGCCCTGTGGGTCAGATCAGGGAAGTGAGCTGGCTAAAATCTAATGTATTCTCTTTGGTCAGCTTGAACTTCTGAATCAAGAGGAGCCTATACAAGAAATTAATTGCATAAGCTGCACTTGGCTGACAGCAATGGTATACTCATGTCAAACAGGAGGAGGTACTCACTATGTACATTTCCTTTAAATTTGTTTTGGACTGACCAATACTAAACACACTCAAAGAGAGTCACATTTGATTTCACTCCTTCATTCTGGCCTACATTTTTCTAGTTTAGACAGAGTAATGTCTAGTCACTTGGGAGATAACAAAACCATAAGACATAGTTTCAAGAGAAGTGGGGGGTTTTTTTAGTAGCTTTAAAAGAATTAGAAAAACACTACTGCATTTACCATGGCAGAGGAACAGGCTAGATAAAAGTTCACATAATATCCTATTTTATAATATCCTACACTATAACATGTATGTCTAACACAGATCACAGTCAATTTTTTTCTGGTATTTGCTACAATCAGAGACATAGAAAGGGGTCATAACTTGTACAAGCAAGGGTTCCTCTGGCAGTTGCTCACCTGCATCTTCCTGACATCCCTACTGCCCCTGTTTCCTTTGAAAAGCTCTGAAATCAGCTGGCCATGGCTGTGGCTCTATTTATATTTCTTCAGGAGCACAAAGGTGACACAGTCCTTGTACTTCCATCCACACTAATCCCATACAAGGATTTGCACAGCTGCACTGTGCCAAGAATCCCATCAAAACATATATCCTCCTCCTTTGTGTGTGTTTTACTTTTCCTTTAAGATCAATTCTTTAATTTTTGAGGGCAAAATTCCACCATCAGAAGAGATTATGTGGGAGAAAATGAGCAGCCAAAGGCAATAAAATACCTTCTCAAATGACAGAACAGGTTTGGTGCATTTCATGCTACAGTCTGAGCATGAAGCCACAGACAGAAAACAAAGACAACTGTAGGCATTTCTAGTCTTGCAAAAAGTTGACAAATCATTAGACAAAGCATGAAGTATTTTCAAGTAAGTGAGGCTCTAGACTAGCGTGGCAAGTCCAGTTGTGCAGTTACAGTAAAGGACCAGAGCTTACATCTGACCATTTCTGCAATCTTACTGAAGATAACTTGTTGTACTTTGCAAAGTTTACTTGCATGTATGACAATTATGTAGGAAAAAAAACAAATGAATCTAAGACTAAACTGAAGTTTTTTGGAAAATCAAGTAAGTCCCCTATGGGTGATACTGTAAAGCAGACAATAACTCAAGTGTCAAGTCACCCTTCACCCCCACACCACATGAGCTCATACAGTTATTTCATGTAAGTGAAGCAAGCTCTCAACTCATGCTGAATTTCAGGATATATTTCCAGCACAAACATTTCACACAGACCTTCATTTNCTTGTTGTACTTTGCAAAGTTTACTTGCATGTATGACAATTATGTAGGAAAAAAAACAAATGAATCTAAGACTAAACTGAAGTTTTTTGGAAAATCAAGTAAGTCCCCTATGGGTGATACTGTAAAGCAGACAATAACTCAAGTGTCAAGTCACCCTTCACCCCCACACCACATGAGCTCATACAGTTATTTCATGTAAGTGAAGCAAGCTCTCAACTCATGCTGAATTTCAGGATATATTTCCAGCACAAACATTTCACACAGACCTTCATTTATGTTTGTAAAGTACCTACTAAACTCTGGACACGACTGGATAAATTAATTCCTGGTAGCATTCAAACAAAATCGCAGCTTGGTAATTAAGACTAATGAACAAGTCTAATTCAATATTATTGAATCTCTACTTACCATCTGTAGAGTGCACATGAGAGCTGCCTATCTGATCCACCAAGAGCATGAAGACAAAGCCAAGGACAAGGGATACACCGATGTAGGCATGCAACCTGGAATGGTCATGGCCATACTCATGTACAACCGGGATTTTCGCTACCTTCTCCGACTCGATCACTCGCTGCATCTCGCTCGCTGGGTGGTGCTTCCCTGCGACAGGAAAGCAAACACATTAGGAGACAGGGGACTAAACATGACATGGTCGCTTTTTTCCTCCTTTGCCAAAAGCCTTCCTCATACTTTCTAGGAGAATACGCACAAGTCCTTGTTTAAGCTCTTTCTTAGATGATCTTAGGGAAGCCTGACTGGTCTCTCCTCAAACATCTTCAGCATGGAAAAGCAAGGAAAGCACTAATACATGATAAGCCAGGCTACTGTGTTTAAATGCTGCATTTTAAATACAACTTAATTGAGAAAAATTGCTGTGTAATTATTTTTTTTAACTGAATTTGCCAATTTTGCCAATATTCAAAGATGCTGTCAAGCAGTTACTTCATAATCTTAAGTGAGAAAATACAGGATAAGGAGATAAAATAGGTTCCATCCACTAGAAGATCTAATACAATATTTAAGAAGATTAACTGATGCTTTGAGACACAAACAAGTTAGTATTGATACAGACTAGAATAATAGTAAAGTCAAGCATGCTGACCTACAAATGTCAGTACCATCTTAGAAACCCAAAGTCCAAACCCTGGGGTTGAATGTTGTGTGGTTGTTTCATTTCCCTACACGAGCTATTAAAGCTTGTCCATGCCCTCTCCAAGACACTTACTTTGCCTTATTGAGCTACCCTGAAATTAGATGAGCTCTAAATTACTCTAAAATCTAAGAATTGAAAAGATTATGTCTTGACAGGTTTTTTAATTAAGTTTCCATGCTATAAAATGCTTTATTTGGTGTACAGTTCATAATTTCAAAACATACTCTAATATTTCATAGATCAGTAACAGTGACAAATGTCTCCATCTACAATGGCTTCTAAAAAGCACAGATGTAATATTATAATTTTACTAACTTTTATAGGTTGCCATTTACCCAGCATATGTGATCTTTATCATAGGCAAATATCACACAGAATTCCCACCAATTTCAACATAAATTGCATCACTCACTCTGAATTTACACAGGCTTAAAGAGAAAGGTTTTCTGGCACATGCATTTAACATTTCTAGTAGTCTTGGCCTAGCAGCTCCCAAGGCAGATCCAAGAGGTCCTCCAACCTTGCTTGTGATCACAGGAAATGACTGCCTCTGCAATGTCATCTGACACAGCAGGCAATGCCCAAAAGTACACTGATTCTTCAGTATTGGCCAGCAAAGATTGGCAAGAGCTGCCTCAGTACATGTGAAAGAGATTTAATAAAACTACTTTTTAGCCAAATTCTAGGTATTGTTTCCAGCTGATAAAAGTCAATAATCAAGGCTTCTTCTCCCAACTACTTTCTAACTACTGTTAGAAAGGTACAAGCAAAGATCAGAAATAAAGAATTTTTAAGTTCCCAACTGCCATAGAGCACAGTAAACGTTTGACCTCTTGGACTCAGACACTGCTCACCAGAATCATACATTATTTCTTTTTCTTTTCTATTTCCCTTTATGGCCTCTGGCAGAGACAAGACATCAGGCTAGAAAGCCCTTTGAGTAATACATGACAGGCATTTTATGCTCCTTTGCAGTCTTGTTATTATACATAGTTTTACTTCCACAGCAAGTAAGGTGATTTGCAAATAGTGATTAATCAAGTGTTTCCAATGGGAGAAGAGACAGTAAATCTACTTCCCCAACTGATACCTCAAGTTAAACCAGACATTTGAGTTGCATGCTATATTCCAAAGCCCTGAACTACCTACCATTCAAGTTGCCTCCATTCCAGAAAAGGGACAACTCTTAATAATCACGTTTGGCAGGCTCAATTAGTATTTGTAAACTTTTTCAATGTGTTACTAAGAAAATGTTTCTTCTTCTATGCTTCTCTGATAGACTTAGTGAAGGTATCACAATCTCTTAACATTAATTTGTTTTCTTAAAGTCTCCTGTCCTTTCCATACACTTAGAAAACAGCTACTCCCAAGCAACCTTCCTGTATTTACATGGGAACTCAAGTGCAATTTATCCTTTGAATAAGAAGTAAAAAATCAGACAACCCATTTGCAAAGCTCCAGTGCACCACAATCCAATAGAAGGATGCAGGGCACAAATCAATTTCTATTCCCTCACAAGGCAACAGCACTATAACATGAAGAGGACTCTTGTCATGTACAAATCCTTGATCAGACCATGGGCAGGAATAACCCCAGGTACCAGTACATTCTGAGGCACAATTATCAGAAAAGCAGCTTTGAAGAAAAGAACTTCAAAATCCAGTGACAGAATCCGAGGGAACGGCCTGGAGTTGTCGGAGGTTGTTTAAGTTGGATATTAGAAAAAGGTTCCTCACCCGGAGGGTGGGTGGGTGCTGGAACAGGTTCCCCCAGGGCAGTGGTCACAACACAAGCCTGCCAGAGTTCAAGAAGCGTTTGGACAATACTCTTGGGCACATGGTGTGACTCCTGGGGATGGTCCTGTGCAGGGCCAGGAGTTGGACTCAATGATCCTTGTGGGCCCTTTCCAACTCAGCACATTTTGTGATCCTTGTGAACACAAAGATTACTGAGAGGCAGCAGTGTGCTCTGCAGCAAGAAAAAGGCTGATCCTTACACTCTACTCAGCACCAATGAGGCCACACCAGGAGTGCTGGGTCCAGTTCTATGCTCCCCAGTTCTACCAAAACATGGACATAGTTGAGAGACATGAAAATGACTACAGGACTGGAATAGCTCTCCAATGTGGAAAGACTGAGTACTAACCCTTTCTCCTATCCCTTCTTATTTTTCACAAAGCTTGGAATTACCTACCTGACCTCGTATATCAGCTGAACTCTCTTTTTTCTAAAAAACATGTCTTCCAAAATTACTTTAAAGAGTAACATACACATCCCTTCTTGGATTCACTTCATATTCTTGCTATTTCACAGGACAGCAATGCTTTGATGACAATACTATACAGAAGTACACTAAACAAACAAGAAGTTTCCCTCAGAAATTCTTAAAACTCTTTGCCAGAAACAATGTTACTGATTTTAGTTTAATTTTCATCACATTTAGCAGTACGAGGACTAACAGAACTGGTGTATGGCAATTAAACTAGGATATTAACTAGATTGATTCATTGGTTTAACTGCAACTGTTTTCTCAGTCTGAGAATAGATACAGCTTTTGGAGGAGTTATCATTCAGTGTTGGAAAGCCTTTTGACTTCAGAACAGCTGATCTGTTCTGCTTGAATCGAAGTAAAGATATTCATATCTAAACTGATTCTAATAATTACGGTTGAATACAGAATATCTCTTCTGTTTCAACCTTGCATTTTTAAAGTTCACTCCAGATAATTTTATTTTTTGACTGCAACTTTCACGCACCTAACTTGTAAAAACATTAGAAAGGCAACTAACAAAATGTGGCACAGCATACATTAGGGTTTTCCCAACATCCATGGCCTAAGACACAAGTAAAACTTTTGGGAAGGTCTTTTGGTTGGCAACTACTCTTCACAAATTTTAGACACTAACACCTAAAATGTGACTTACTCTAGCAAGTTGTTCTCTTGCTGGAGTATTCATACATCTTCTTAGGTAAGACATAAGTGTACATTCATCCCACTGTACAAAATATGGTCACAATGCCTTTACTACACTCAAAGCACATCAGAATAGGCTTGGTAGCCCTTTGCATGTTTTCAAACATAACTTTGCTGAACATAAAATTACATTAGACCGCACAAGATTGTTGCCATCTATATTAAGAAGTTCACTTTGTTTCAGGTCATTTCAAGCCATGAAACAGTGTGTAACTCAGGGCAATCTTTCTGACAGGAGTTGTACAGTTCCACGAGTTAAAACAAAGGACTGAAATCAGCAAAAGAATTTTATTTGCTAGTATTACTCAAACCAAGATTTCACAATTTCACTACACATACATAGGTTTATCATCAGAGAATAATCTAAGTCATGATATTCTGTTTGCTCTCAGCCTACAGGGTCAAAAATTAGAAGTTATTTATTCTGTGGCCTGTGGGTAAATAGAGAAGTAACAGAAAATTACACTCATTTGTTTGACAGCAAGCAACCAGTCTCAGAGTTAAGTTACACTTGAAACTGGTAAAACAAAGACCTTTTTCTTTGTTTTTCCATCTATGTGAGTATACTTCAATATTTCTCTTAAGTGAACTTTTCTAGGTTTAATTATGTAAACTAGGTGAGTTTGGAAAAAAAAGCTGTTAAATTCTCATAATCTTAAGCTTAACTTTGAATATCCTACTTTTCAAAGAAAAATATTAGAAGTAATTTCTGTAGTTAAATCTGTAATACCCATTAATTTTTCCCCTTTGCAATATAAAAAATAATCTTTACAGATTTACTGGCTTTAGACATGATATACTGCAAGTTAGAAATTGAGTCTGAAGCCACAGAAAAATTCTTGTTTCCTAGGTAAATACTCTTGATATTACTACTGCAGTAACAGAAATGTTTCTGAAGTTATGGCCTTTTTTCTCCACAAAGTTATAGACCATATAGCTCTAAACTGCAAGTTGTATGCAAACAGTGTACCCCATTTAGTGAAAAAATTTTTAAAAATACAAATGTTCACAGTGTACACAGCAACTGTATTTACTACTAGCCATAACATTACAGGAGAAAATTAGTCTATTGAGAATTATAATTGAATGGAGGGCAAACCCACAACTACAGCTCATTAGAGACATCCAACATTAGAGTGCACAAATTACAGTACACTACAAAAACACAATCAGAGCCTCTTCCACTTCTTGATAAAGGATAATTTCATATATTATCTTCAGTTTATTTTAAATCTAAGCAGGATAAAGTTAATGGAAGCTACACCAGGATACATTACAGCATATTACTAAAATGAAATTTAAGTGTAGAAATACAAAAAAACAGTAGTATGAAAAAAAGCAGAGTATTATCTGTCAATCCCAGAACAACAACAACAGTACATCAGATGCTCACAAAGTTCTTTACAGCCTTAACTTTCTAGTCCTTTCTCCTGTCACCAGCAAGTCACTGGCACTTACCATCAAACAAACTTCTGATTCTGAGCATACCAGAAAAACCTCATACAGGAATAGTGTGGCCAGCAGGACCAGGGAAGTCATTCTTCCCCTGTACTCAGCACTGGTTAGGCTGCACTTCGAGTGCTGTGTCCAGTTCTGGGGCCCTCAATTTAGGAAGGATGTTGAGATGTTCAAATGTGTCCCGAGAAGGGCAACAAAGCTGGTGAGGGGTCTGGAACACAATCCCTATGAGGAGCAGCTGAGGGAGCTGGGGTTGTTTAGCCTGGAGAAGAGGAGGCTCAGGGGAGACCTTATCACTCTCTACAGCTGCCTGAAAGGAGGCTGTAGCCAGGTGGGGTCAGTCTCTTCTCCCAGGCAACCAGTGACAGAATGAGAGGACACCGTTCCAAGCTGCGCCAGGGAAAGTTTAGGCTGGATGTTAGGAAAAAATTGTCACAGAAAGAGTGATTGGCCATTGGAATAAGCTGCCCATGGAGGTGGTAGAGTCACTGTCCATGGAAGTGTTTAAAAAAAGGACTGGATGTGGCACTTAGTGCCATGGTTTAGTTGATGGGATGGTGTTAGGTCACAGGTTGGACTTGATGATCCCAGAAGTTTTTTCCAACCTGGTTAATTCTGTGATAATGTAATAGCACAAGACCCCAAGCTAAAGTAAGACTTATAAGTGCACTCCAAAGAGAGGTGATGAGCCCTGACTATTTAAAATAATGCCCTAACTCAAACTGAGGTCTACCAAGACCTTTGGGTATAAGACATGTTCCACACACATCCCTGCAAAACACAATCTCTGCTCACTTTGAGCTCTTCATTAGAGATGATGAGGTTTTGAAAACAGTGACAGCAGACTACAACTTGATGCTTGAACTTGAAAACACACATAGATTTAGACATGTAATGAACACCACTAACAAAAAAATGCCTCCTGCTCTGTAACTTACCCCTACATAACCACTGTTTTAGCTAAGTATATTAATTTCAGCTTCAGAGAAAATTCTTATGAGGGCAAGGACACAGATCCATAAAACATCTCCTACAATTACTTTAATGAGAAGCAGTCTAAATTACAGAAGGAAACAGCAAATACTCCATAATTTCATTCTCTGCCACAGACATCTTTACACATCCTTTGAAAGTTTAACTCTTCCCAAAGTAAAAAACACTAGACATGACCTGTCGTAAAAGGCTGTTATTCCATGAACAGTACAGTATCTGGATCCCCAAATGACTGCAAGAGTAATCAATCCACAGTCTGATCACATCCCTTTACCAAACCAGAATGTGCAACATCTTGCCTCCGGCAGTTTTGCATTTCTATGCCTCCTTTGTGTCATATTGTTGTGAAACTCTTCCACCAATCTCATGTTAAAGACCCTAGAAACAAGTCCCAGTGTGTCATAACACCATGACCTAAGTCATCTTGAACAAGGCCATCTGGGTTTGGTTCTTACCCTCCAAAATATCTTCATAAAGTGCATGTACTCCTTCTGGCACAATGACAGCCAAGGCAGTTCCACACAGCAGCCCAGCACCCAGAACAGTCACCAACTTCAATTTCTCCTGTAAGCAAGTAAAAAACGAGTATCATCTTTAGAACGAAAATGCTTTCTTTACTCTCCCTTATTAACAGAGGTTGAGGCAGGGGGTTACTTTTTACACTAGTATTGAAAATTTGCAACTGGATCTGAACAACAGTAGATAAAAAATGTTTTCATAATATAGCAAGGAATAATAATTTAACTCATGTTTTCGGAGGAATTTCTACAACGAGATTAAATATCAGACCTAGTTTATCAGTACTTGCTACTATTACTTAAGAGTCATCTTCCTAGTTATATTGTAATTTGAGGCAAAAAGCTAGAGAGAGATGACTCCTCCCAAATGCACTACATTGTTTTACCAATAAATTTACCAATTTAGTTTCTTGTGATTACAATATTAAGAGGCCAAAGTCAAAGCCATGTACTAAAATGCAATTACATAAACGTCTAATAGACTCTAAAATAAAACAGTTTGCAGAGTCCCCCCCATTCATATGTAGCAACCACTGGAGTTTAGGTCCCTGTAACAACTGTGTACAACATGTACTTCATAGCAGAACCATCATCATATCCCATGTTCAATGAGAAATAAATCAGAGTGCTACCAAAATATTAACTTTAACTGAGGACCTGGAGACAGAGGTCAGTGTTTGATTAACAGGAAACCACTCTTTGCATGTCCTTATTCTGCCATCCATTCTCTTTCATGCACCATAATGACACAGGTTGTTTAGTCTCACAAAAATATGCAACACTTGCATAGAAGAAGTAGGAGGCTCTAGGGAGATGCTTCCTGAAAGCAAACCAAATGTGACCATAAAGGAACAATTGCAGCACTACTGAGGAAAGTCAATCACTAATATGCAAGAGATGAAAACAACTGTAAAGTTTCCACAAGCATGCACTGTATACTGGCATATAAAATAACTACACTTGGCAAACTGTCATACAGTGGCAACCTACGTTAAAAGACAACTTTCAACATCCACTGTTCATTAAGTCATTTTGCAAAAATACAGTATCTTACAAGGAAAAAAAATTATTTTTACCTGCAACACTATAGTATCTTTTGCATACAGACATATACAGGCAAAAAAGTGTCACAAGAAATACTGATTTATTTCAACTGCCAATACAGAGTAGTGCTTGCTTTCACTTGGGCATCTGTGAATTTTAAAGATTCATGAAAATAATACACACTAAGAAGTTACTGTTTCAAGATAAATTTCCACCTCCTTTTCAGTACAAAATATTTAGATATGGTGAATACAGACATTTAATAACAACAGTCTGCACAGACAGGCAAAAGTAACAGAGTTTTATCCAAGAAATCAAATCATTTCAGTTAAACACATTTGCATGTCTCTTGGTAAAAAACAAGAGCAATACAGTAAACACCAGGAAAAAAACATGGGGAAAAAGTATTAAATACCTCAAATTAGCAAGCTGTTCCACTGCTCAGTATTTATTTTAAATCTACGTGGCACTGAAACTTGTACTTGGACCTATCAAAAACCTCACTATCAGCAGCAAGTGGCCCCAGTGCAGACAACACTGCCAGCCTCTGTTATACCACCAAAACATTCAAACTGCTACAACTTTTTTTTTTCTTTTTACTTTTTGCATTTAGACTACAACTTCAGAAACAGCCTCAAGAACCGGTACCATGTTGTTTCCAGCCCCAAGTTACACCAACAGTGTCCTGTACATTAGGATTACACTGAAAGGGTACACCTGCACAAAAACAAGGCAAAGTCGAGTTCAGTTTGTAGCTTTTTACCACCAAGGTTTAGTTATACAAGGCTTTGCTAGGGTTTTATACTTTCAAGAATATTGTAATCTAATTAAAATAATAGAAACTAGCACAAAATCAGAACACAAGTAATAGGTTCCATGGCTAAAAACTTATCTGAAGGAATGTAATCACACTAATGAATAATTTTATTGTTCTCCAGCATCTAGGGTATATTTTGCACAGCACTCGCTTGTGTTTTCAACTCAAACATTATAAATGTCCAGTGGCAAGAGGCTTTTTACTCCCTTGGGTTACCTGCAAAACTTTTTGCAAACTACAGAATGCACAGTCCAAAAAGTCCTTTCAGTTTGAAATGGTCTTCGTTGCAGAATCCTAAGCAATCATTTTAAACAAAACAATTCTAACTTCTAATTAGATACTTCCAGGATTAGCTAAGATTTGTACATAATTTGCAGAGATATTCTGCTCCTCTTTTAAAGCAGCATTGCATGCAAACCCTTACAATTCCTAATTTAAATCAAGTGTAAAACTGAGTCAAGGATTTCTGAGACCTTAGGATACCACAATAAACTTGACTCCACATGTGTGTATTGACAGTAAAATACCACACACAAAAAAGTGAAATAACTACATGATTATCGCTTATGCAGAGTTTTGGATCCACAACAGATCTGTATTCCTGCAGCTGCTGGAAGCCTTGAGAGATTTAGGAGACCACTGATTCAACCATATAAATAAACCACAAAAACAAAGATCAAGAACCATACCTCCAAACAACACTGAATATAAAGTCAGAGACAACATGTGACTATTGAATACATACATGACAAAGTGTTAATCAAATAAAAAAAGAGACAATTATTAGCACGCAAGGCAGAGCTCTCAGCAAACTCGCTTTAGGGCAGAAGTGAGTTTTGAAGAGCAAGACACTGGAAGCAACAACACTGAAGACACATAAGGGAAGGTCCACCAGAGCAAGGTCCACCAGAGCATCCATAAGACGAAGCACTGGCAGAACAGAACTCTGCTAATGTTCACATGAAGACTTCAGAATACATTGTTAGGTTTCAAATCAATTTAGCTGAACTGTACTGTTTCCAAAACGAACAGCCTTTCCTTCCATGCTGCTCCGGGTCTACTGTTCCCAAAGCTTCCTGGTAATAACGGGACCAAAGAACAGGTGCAACCCGCCCTCTGACTTGATGGAAGAAAAAGTAATATATCTCCCAGCACCTTGCTTTCCAAAAGCAGCACTGCTCCCAGAAGAAATGGGAAACCTCTCACACGAGCACTCTTACTACCCTAGGACAACTAAACTCTCACTACACCGTACCTCCATACAACAACAGCCGTTTAGAAAGAGAAAAATCCCTCGGGCATCAGAGGATGTTAGGAGACTTCCAGAGACTGTAACAGTCATCATCACCTCAAGCACTATTTCTTCGAAGCACCAAATAGGCCTAACAATGAACTCCTGTACTGCTTGGAAACTCACACGACCTATGAAAGTCTCCTTCTCCTTTAACATTTATCCCAGGTAATTTTTTCCAAAATAATGCTTTGAGTTACACGGGGCAGTAACTTGAAGCTGTACTGTAATCAAAAAGATAAGACTTAATTTTCAGCAGTGCAAGTTAGAACCAAGTCGTCACTGTCAACCAAAGTTTTCTGATAACACTCTTAGAATCGTTTTTTTTAAAGCCTTAATTTGAGTACCCTATAGGCACGTAGGAAGAGATAATCTCTGACTTCAGCAGTTTCTTACACAAGCTTCTAAGAATAGCCATGCCCAGCTCCTATTCATGCCTTTCCACGTTAAGACTTCGCTTCACCTGTTGCCGAGATGCTCGACTCAAACCTGGCATGTTTAAGTGGCTTTTATACACACTGTGAAACCAGCGTAATTTCACAGAGCAGTTTTAAATGAAAATTAATATCGCGCTCCGAACTCCCTTAAAAACCTTTTAAAGTTACAGCATTACCTCAGCTTGCAAGTGGACGGCACTAACTCCTATTGGGAGATCTCCCCATCTGGTTTCTCCCTTAGCAACCAACGAGCGGTTTGGTGGAGCTGTCTTACCTCGGAAAAATTAACTGCCAAGGGGATAATTCCTGCCACATAGCAGGCAACCAGCATGGCCAGGGACAGCAGGCAGATGGAGCGGAAGTCATCCATTTCGCCGCTTTCTGGCCGGTCCCCTGAAGTGAAATTCAACAGCAACTTTTCCACCTCGCCCCGCCGCACGCCTTAACCCGTGCAGACACCGAGCTCCCAGGAGAGGCTTTCAGCCATGTCTCTGTCGCCCGGCGGCTCCGGCAGGCTGGGCCCCCAGCCGGGGGTGTGCGAGGAGCCCCGCCGCGGCGGGGG
>WEIV01018588.1:196906-316788 GCA_013390005.1 Calyptomena viridis
GAGGTGCAGCAGCAGCATTTTGCAAATAAGCCATAAAAAATTGCATGATTACGGAAAGTATGTCAGAAGAGGATCTGCCATCCCATGCGTGCTTTGCCTGTGGCAGATCATCTGGTGTGTCTTGCGTAAGGATAGGTACAAGTAGCAGTGCTGGTCATGCCTGCTACAGTGCAGGAGCAAGTTACAAAGGAAATCATATTGCCTGTTTCTGCAGGAGAGTGGAACAGCATTGTAAAATGGATAAAGAACAGAATCTAGAGACGTAGTATTTCAAAGTGTGGAAATACTTAATAATACTTAGTTCATTAAGCAAGCTGCAGGCCAAGGAGATGTATGAGCCCTCATCCATTTGTCAGGAGTGCAGAGCAACTTAGGTGCTTGCCAGACTTATGCTTGTCTTATGGAGTCATGAACCATGCTGCTTCTTTGCTAATCATGGAACAGGGAAGTCCTCCCACAGACTGCCTGTTACGGATTTCAAGTTGAGGCATGACCAGACCAGTACAACTCTCTTGGCATGGCTGTTCACAAAGTAAATAGGGTGAAGTTCTGTGAGGTGGCAGAGCTGATCGGTTCCCTGCTGTTGAAAGGCATAATGCTACCTATAAAAGCAACACTGGGTGTTGTGGGGTAGCAGAGCCAGTCAGGACCAACAAGCAGAGTAACTGGTCAGTCAAAAAACAAAAAACAGCCTGATGTTTTGAGAACAAGGACAAGCATGGTAGATAAATTGGTGTATACATAAAGGACCAATTTATCTACCATGGCATGCTTCTGTCAGTCAGTAATGCACTGGGTCAGGGAGTAACCCCACTAAGATTAGAATTTGAATTGTATTTGACACCACAGTAATAACAGGATCTCTCTCTTACAGGAATCCCATTCTGCAGCCTCCTTCAGTATGCTGGAGGGGAATTGTGAAAAGTAAAATAGAGTTTGTATTCCTGGTTTGAGGGTAAAATAAGCTAGGTAGTTAAAATACTTGTCTACTCTCATTTCCATCATCACATTCTTTTAAAATAGACTGAAATCTTGACATCCATCACAAGCAGGAAAGTAGCATCCCCATTAGATCAGTCCTTTCTTGTGCTTAACTGTCATGTACAGGGGAGAAAAACAGCTAAGTATTAGCCAAGACCACCTTGTTATCTTCATTAGTAACTGATAAGCCTGTTTACAGCAAGAGACTTGACTACCTACAGTATTTTTTAGGTTGAAAGAACCACCAGATTTTTCACTTGCATTAGAAAAGGGTAAGAAGTCGCAAATTTGCTGGTTGTGATCTCGTTACCATATGCCAAACAATTTGTGCTATTTATGATGCACTGCTCCAGCTGCTCTGCTTTCGAGTACATGAACAGTTACTTCCATGTCCAATCCCCACCGAGTTAGGGCCTGATTGTACTGAAACTCAGCTGCATTGAAAACTCAAACAATCCATCAACAATGGTAATAACAGTAAAATCAAGGGCAGCTGGGTTACAAGTACAGAGTAATTTCAAGCTCCTGGTTTTTTGACTGCTATGAATCTGTTAAGTGTCTTCTAGACCCTGGTGAGCATTGAAACAAATTGTTTTACCATTATCATAGGTTGAGGGGGGGGTGGGGAGTATCTAGGGGACCAGGGAGCATAATTTAGCAATTCTCCAGCATGAGAGGCTATGGATGAGGCTAGAGATTCTCAGTGTCTTTCTCAGCCTCACTGAGCATCTGAGGCACTCATCTTAGGTACCCACTTGCCCCTGAAGTCTGGAAGTGTTGACTTCAGCATTTGTCTCAAGGTAAAATGATAAATAACTTGTCCTAGCTATACATAAACTGCAAGAGTAAATAATGTTGAAATAGCAAATTATTTTACACCTCTGCCATATTAGTCAATTTTCTTGGGTTTTTCTACACTGAATGTATTGTCTGCCATAATGTTACTTAGTGTTGGCCAAATATAATGTACCATTCATGGCAACAACAGGGGAACGAATCTGCCACTGAAATTCACTGAATGGAGATGTTTGGGTTTGTGTAGTACAAGACAGCTCTGCACCCGTTAATAAATGCTTCTTCCTCACTGTGTCTGAAAGGGATTAAAGATAAAGTAAGACCCATCTGGATTTATTACAGGAAAACATTGGATTCTAGCATTTCGTTTTCTCATCAGTGTAATCTGAACTGGATGAGATTTGGGCACAGCTCCAATTCATAGGTTTTATTACAACTATTTGTGCTGAGTTTGCAATGACACACAAATAAAACTTGCATGCTGCATATGCCTGCTCAAGTGCCATTTCTGGTGAACCATTAGCAAGGGTTTTGTTACCAATTTTGTACACATCCTAGTTGATCTGCTCCTGCACCCCCTGCAGTGTCTCCACAGTCCTCCCAACTAAGACTTACTGTGGACTGTTGTCTTAGCATCAGCTGCCAGTGACATACACACAGCTTCTGAAACACTGTGGCTGCTGCATGCCTTGTGTTTGTGCCACATAAGTCAGCAAGATCCAAAGAAATTAAAAGTTTGGCTGTGTACTTAAGAGGCTGTGTTTCTGGACTCTACCACTGACCACATATGGAAGCTGTATGGCCAGATCACTAATGCACCACAGCTTCTGTCTAGTGTATTTAATTCCCGCTTCTACATTGCTTCATTAATTGTGCAGGCTCCTGAATTTAATGTATTTCCATCTTAATTACCTAGGGGATTTGGTTTCATGCACATTCAACACAAACCTCTTGCCCTGAGAGGCTGGGGAATATCCTTCCCTGGAGATATTCAAGAGCTGGCTGGACATAGCACTGAGCAATCTGATCTGGTTAGACCCACTCGGTGCAGAATTTGAGAAGAAGACTTCTTCCAACCTAAATTATCCATCATTCTATTAGAGTCACTACTGGAACATCCCATATCATGAAAAATGGGAAATGTAAGCTTTGAGTCCCTACTCTGAGGCACTTGAACTCAGTGGTCCCTAGGCCACCTAGGATAGTGCTGAATATGGCAGGCCATCAAGTACCCATGAATGGATTTAGAGGCCACAAGAATAGTATTCACTAGACTACAGAAAGTGCAGCTGCTCCTCAGTGATAAAGGCAGGGTGCAGAACAGTCATATTTGATTTTGTTCCAATATTCTCTTTGTATGAATGAAGATTGACGTGGGACACTGAGAATAATGCCTTGTCACAGAGGTTTAGTCCCCAGAGGTCATCAGACTTACAACCCAGATGCAACCCTGCACGCTCCCCTTCCTTTCCAACCCTCAAAAAGTTTAACAAAAAAAAATCAGTGTAAGAATAAAAGGCTTCAGGAATCTGTCATGTACTGCTAGGGAAAGCTCAAAGACATTGCAGAATGCCATGGGAAAGTAAGAAGAGGCCATGTATGGCAATGGAGAAAAAAGCAATCACAAATGTGCCTCCACCCCAACCTCCTGCAAATATCAGGAGGCAAAGGCATCCCGATGCAATATCCAGTTATGTAAAAGAGGAAAGTCAAACTAGACATAAAACCTTGCACCAAATTTCATTTTTACCTATGCCTACCCTCAGGTTCTGAGCAGGAATGAAATGGGGGACAGGGAAAATGTCTTTCTGTCTCAATACATTAACTTAATTTCTGATGTAATTCTTAGCTTGTACATCTATTCCACTGGAATGTAGTAGAAGCACTAACTAGAGTGTAGCAAGCAGAGTCAGCATTCAAGTCTTCCCATCAAAGAAGTGCATTTCTCAAATCTAGAATTGTTTCTTCTCCATCCTTATCATCTCTAGAAGTTTTGCTCATGTCAAACCAATGCTGCTTTCTTGCCTCGCTTCTTCTAGAACACATTTCTCAGCTCATTAGTACCCTTCCAGATTCTGGGTCAAATGAGTTTAATTTCAATTTCTATCCGCTTTATGTTTGTCTCCTGCTCATCCTAGCAGTTTTCTGCAGGTTTTCCTGTCTAAGTCTGTCTCTGAACATAGTTCAATGAAAGAACTGCACCTGCAGCTCTAAATGAAAATTACCAGTCTTTCATACTGTGGTAATGGTATTTTCTTAGTCTTAATCAGGAATAAATCCTTTAATGCCTCCTAAAATTGCATGTGTTGTTTTTGTGTTTACAACACAATTGTTCATTGATCACTCGATTCCTTGCCTCTGTCATCTCCAAGTAAAAGCACTCATTATTCACACAAACTGAAATAACTTCAGCTACAAAGCTGGAGAAATAAACACATGAGAATAACCAAGTATTTGATCTTAATGAGGACACTCACCTCAGATAGTCCAGGGAACTCAAAGCCTGTCTGAAATAAGCAGAGCAGGAGCTACAATAACCACAAAACTGTGTTGCTCCGTTTCTTGGCAGAAAGGCACCCAAATCAGGTCAGCTGTAGCTCCAGGAGGTATTTCCCTTCTGAAAAAATCCAAGGAAAGTAGATACCTCTCTCCATCTTGCAATTAATGGACTAAACATTTTGTTATCATGTTGTATAACCTGGGCAGCTCTCTGCTCAGCACACTGGCTCCACTGTCTGTCCCACTCCTCAGACCCCATTCTCTCTAGGTATAAGATGTGTAGGCAGCTTGCTTAAAGCCCCAGATTCCTCTTGTGGGGGAATATAAGTCAGTGGAATTTTTATCAGCCTCCACCTGCTCCCAAAGATACCTCAAATGAAACATTTTAAGCTCCATAAATCCAAGTTCTCTGTTTAAACTATTTCTGTAGAAAATTTATGACTAACTCCAGGCATAGCTGTCTTTAGAAGTTAGGCATCACTTAAATCTAGTTGCAGGAAAAATAGAGGTCCAGCCTCAAAGGTATTTGACACATAATTCAGATTGAAATAAAATACCTGTGTGGCTTGCCTAGACTCTCCCTTGATAATGTAAGAGTAAAATGCAGGTCCCAGCCCAATACCAGCTGAGTAATGATCCAGTTCCCCCTTTCCCTCCTCATACATGCATTGACCTGACTGATATCTCCTGCCCTACCTTCCATCAAAACCTGCTACTCACCCTAACTAGCAATAAGTAGTGCTAATTAGTTAATGCAGAGTATCCTCAGAGAATTGAAACACACTCTCTTCCTATTTACTTAGATAAGCCTTGTAAAAAGAAACCCATCATGGCTGTTAGATTGAAGGATGACAGCCCTGGCTCAGAGTGTCAATGCATCAGAAGTTACTTGGGCCCTGAGAGTGTTTTGGGAGAGTAGCACCATGCAATTGCCCTGTTGTCACATTTTTCCTTAGATACTTGGTGTGTGTCACTGAGATCCAGGCTAATGGGCTATGTAGCACTTGTATCTGATCAGCTGCACATAAGCACGCTAGTACTGGGATTTTGTGTTGGATTTCTTTTTACTTAACAAACATCTTCCACAAATGTTTTGCAAGGAAGATGAAAGTGTCTGTGCAGACCTAAGGAGCTGCTCACTCATGAGCTTCATGAAGACTCAAAAAATACTTACCCCAGAACACAAGTGGTACTACAAATGAGTTGAAATACCTACTTCGTTGCACTGGGTGGTTTTTAAAGTGACTCTTAACATGGCAGATAACTTTTTTTTGTAAACTTAAATGTAGTTAACAATATTGGTTTAGCCACATCCGTTTCTTTGAACTCTAATGCTTCAGCACTCTTGCAATTACTTCTCCAGATGAGTTCTAGGGGCCTTGGCAATTGCTTGCTGCTGCTATTTTGATCCTATGCCCTAGGAGTATAAACTTAGTTATAGAAACTCCATCTGAGTTCATTTAATGAACTACATGAATCAGAAACCTGCAATAAAGCCCAATTAGAAATGAGTGCACAGGGAATATTGATCTCCTTAAAACATTTTACAGCTTTCAGGATCTGCTTGGTCACTCATTGCTGCAGCAGGCACCAAGCCTTTCCTGCCAGTTCCCTTTCATTAGCTTGCTGGGATTATGGTCAGATTAAGATGTGATTGAACAGATGAGCTGGTGGGGACCCTGGGATATGAGGGACAGCCCCCAAATAACCCTTCTCACACATGCTCACAGTCCTCTGGGTCAGGTTTCATTACTATTTAATTCAGAGGAAATTTTCACAGCAGTGCTTGCTTTTCCTCTGAGCAACACCAAAAAACCCCTTTGAGATTTTATGATCTTTTTTACTAATGAACATGGTATCTGGGGCGCTGAGTTCACAGAGGTCACAGATGATGTCATTACCATGCACAGCATATCCATGAAAGGGTCTGTGAACTCCACTCACTCAAGACCTTCAGCCTTGTTTGCAGTATGTTACCGGATAAGAACCCCTGTGATAACAAAGCATGCATTATTCAATTAAGACATTTGAATAAGAACTTTAAGAAGTGTGCATTAAGAGGGATGTGTGGCATCCTACCCAAAATACAGCACTCAAAGCCAGATGATTTCAGACTCTTTTCCAGGCTGTACCCCAGACGATGTACAGTGTCCAGAAGCCCAGATCCAATAGATGTAGGTGGGATATGAATCATTAGATCTCACACTGGAATCCAAAAAACCTCTGTTAAACTGTTGTCTTAAGCTGGATTCACCTCAAATACGCACATCTCAGTTTTCACAGTTCAGGATCTGCTTCAACACCTACCCAGAAGCTCTTTAGTCTCAGCTGTGTTCAGATCTTCTCTGAGTGTAACTGCTAAGGGAACTCATACACAGTGTTCCTCCATTTTCCTGGATCTGATAAGCCTTCTTCAAACACAGCCATTGCAAATAAATGGAAAAATGAGAGTCACTGCTTTCTCTATTTCACCCAGCTGTAAAGGCTTATCTGGTGCTGGCAGGAAGCATTAGAGGGCAAAACACTGAATGTCTTATGGTGAGGCTCTTTTGAAATCCTTGGTATGGAATACCTGAGAATGGCCTGCACCAGAGTGAAAGTGATTATAGTTTTCTAGTAGCAGCTGAGGTATTTGCAGAAAGGTCCTGCATTCCAGGCACTGCTCCAAAGGCTATTTATGAGCTTGAAATTGAATGGTTACCGAATAAAAATGCAAAGTAATTCCTGAAGCAATCTCAGCCTCCAGGCCTTGCTCCAAAGACAGAAAGCTCTCGAACCACTAGGCTGGAATCACACATCCTTAGTTCAAACCAAGCTTTATTATCATGGGAAGTAATAAGTTGAACGGCTTTAGCAGGCAGAGCTAAGAATGGCTCCACCTTAAGCAACACCAGTGTCCCAAAGAGTCTGTTCCTTCATTGATACATTGCATTGGTACAAGGATGGGAGTGATTCCTGACAGCCATACCAGGTACAGCGAGCAGACCCCTCCTATGGATTCCCCTAGCCAAACACTCCACTTGTTGTGGTAAAGCTGCTCTACCAGCCTTGCAGCAGCCCGTGGGATTCATAGTTCAACACGTGCTACAGAGGTTCCCAGGCTCTGCTGGCAGCTGCTGCTCCTGCCAATGGCTCTTGGATGCTGCAAGCAGCCACCAGAGACCCAGTTATGTGCTGTTCTTACCTGGGAAAAAGAAGCTGCAAAGACAGGTTGAAAACAGCTTTTCTACCACCCTGTCCCTCTGGGCTAAGCTGATCTTTGATTTGAGGACCCGGTTTATGCTGGTGCCAGGTTGGTGTAGTTTACTCGCACTATATATTTTAAATTAAGCTTTGGGAGGAAGGAGAGGGAAGAGTTTCACAGAAATCCAGATCCCTTCTGTTTCAGGACAAAGGATTTGTGCTCCAGAGACTTCCTCAAACTCTTCAGCATAGGCTCAGTACTTACAGATACCTGACAAACTCCTGCCATAGAAATTTAGAGTAAACAGAGGTGAGGTATGACACGTTAAATGTTGCTAATGAGCATCAGGTGTTTGCAGGGAAAAATGGCTCCTCGTCTTAGATATGGTAATTATTTTAAAGATCTATTTAGCATTTAGATTGCTTGGGGGGAAAAGAGCTTGCAACAGTTGATTGCCTTGAAAAATGCTTTGGTATTAAGTGGGTCTCTTTGAACGTTGCTTTCATCTCCTCAGACAGAAAGCAGAGGTGACACTTCAGCCTGCGGTAATTAGAGGGACTTTGACATCATTTGGTTGTCCTTGTCAACAGCGTCATAACGCCCAGCCTCCACTTAAAGAACTGCACACAACAGATCTCACACAGTAGCGTTTAAGAGCTGTGAAAGAACCAGCTTGAACATTCACACTCCGTAATTCCACCCCAAGCAGAAGACCCTTTGGTATGCTTTTAGACTTAGCTACATCTGTTGCATTTTTAATTTCCCGTTTTCATCAACAGGTATGTTATGGCTGCTGCATCATCAGCTCTCACAGGCTGAGTGATTCAGACTACGCAAAGCTCTTGGAAGTAAAGGCTCCATGAAAATCCTAGATATGGCAGGAGGTAAGAGAGAGGAACCCGACTCCCCTGTGGCAGCTGACTATCTCCACCCACAGTCAGGAAGCACTGTGCCAGCCCGTGCCAGTAAGCCTGGTCTAGGGGATGGTTTAAAACTAGTAAGGGCTGGCCAAAGGACAAAGCAGCCGGCAAGCCTCATACATCAGGCTGAGCAAACTCAGCAATTCAGAATCAAGTCTCTGCTACAATTTGCTAATTTTCCTCAAAAATGTGAGAAATTACCTGAAATAAATTACTTCTGCCTTAAATATGTCCCTCCATGCCTGAGTCGCTGAAACACCAGTGACATGTTTCCCGTCCAGCAGCATGTTGAGCAGCAGAGGCAATCCAGATGGTAAGCCCATGGGGAAAAGTATCAGTGTACTAAGCAGTGTATTAACCTGAGATAGGCAGGGTGTTTCAAAGGGGAAGAGAGGTGATGCTGGACACTGAGGGAGGATCTGTACAGAGCATCCCCTGAACACTGCCAGTACAGAAAGCAGACCTGATTCAAGCAGTAGCTGTATTCCTCTCCTTCCTAGTAGCCACTTCAAGATTCAAATATTACCAGTTTCCCTGTGTCTGTTGCTGAAGAAATACCAAGCAGGATAACCACCAAGCTGCCCTCTAGCCCTCAGTCTCACACCTGCCTTTATCCAGCTCTTTACTGTTACTTCTGCCACAAAGTCAGCAACTGGCCAGTAGCATTCTCCCAGTAATTCACATTTCTTAAAGCCAACAGTATTACAGTTCAGAAATTTAGTCCAAGCAGGAACAATTCAGATTGAGTCTGTTTCCCAAATCTGACAAGAGTATGCACAGTCTTGTCCTAGAAACACCCCCAGCCATCACAGGAAGATTCCTGTTCCTTACACATCTCTTTCTTCCTCACCCCATTTCTCTACTACTGTTTAGGCTGAAAGGCACTCACCAGGCATCTTCCCATTTTTTCTGCTCTAGAAACTATGGCCACAATTGAGTGTCCTCATACCTATCTCAATACTTCCCCTTCCACTGCTTTTCTGTTTGCCACAGCATTGGGAACAAAACTGTTTCTCTTCAGCAAGGATGAGATGCAAGCCATTGCCTTCAAAATATACCAGCATTGACATGATTTCTGGTTTGCCCTCATTATATGTTGGGAGGACTGGGAAACAAGGTGTTTTGGTGGGTATAAAAACACACACTAACTGTGCTGAACTATAAAAAGATGTCACCTCTTCAAAGAAGCTGTTCTCTTTACTTTGTATTCAGCTGTCACACTTCTTTGAAACCTTTGTGGGCATTTTCAAAATACAGCTATACTGCAGGGCCAGTTCTGGTCACACTGATGCTGAAGGGAAGCCAATGGCAGACAGCAGCAGGTTAAAAATAAACAACCATCAGGAGAACCCACGGCAGCCCCATGGGGCAGTGACATGGCATGCCAGGGCATGAGGTGAGAAGGGATCTCAAGAGCTGGGATGAAGCCTGTGAGAACACATAACCACCCCAGGAGGCAGCAACCATCATGCTTACAAGAAGCACAGACTGCTACAGAGAAGGGGATACTGAGATCCATCCATCAATTGAAACCGAGATGGGGAGAAGGCAAAGAAGCCCTGGGCTCTGAACACAAAATTTAGGGAGAAGAGCCCTGGGAAAAAGAAAGTAGAGATGGATTTGGAGGTGCAGAGGGATCCATGTGGGACCTTTTGGGTCAGTGAACTCATTTTGTTCACTTCATGCTCACGAATTTTTGCCTCCCCCAGGCACCAGTCAGCTCATCACCCAGTGGACCACTGCTGATGTTAGTGCCAAGCTCAGCTCTGCTGCAGGCAGTGGTAAGCAGTGTTGCTGTATTAGTTTCCATGGAAATCAAAACCAGAGAAGCTGGTTTCCACCAAAATCACATTAAACCACACTTTTGTCCCAAGTGGATTATTTTCTTTTCTCCTGTTCTCTGGGTTTTTTTCCTTTTTTGCACCAAGCAGTACAGATGAAGCTGGATTTATTTTAATGACTCTGATTTGTAAAGCACAAGTTTCATTGATATGTCAAGCAGAAGCTGCTATTTCCACTTAGATAGGATGTCTCAAAAACAGGCAAGCCTGCACACTTACCTAGTGTCATTTTCAGCACAGACATACTACCTCATTCTGATCTGGTTTTAATTACTGGTCAGCCACTGGTGAGATGTAAGCAGCATTTCTCAAACAGATGCAGACCAGCCAAAAAAAGAAAAAGGTTTTTCACTTCTCTCTCATACCCAGCCTCCCATTGCCCAGTGGCTCCTTTACAATACGCTGCAGCACAGAAACATTTTTTAACACAGCTCTGGACTGTATCATAGGCTTTTGCAAAATACCTTACAGAAACAAAGCCTTAGAAATGTGGATGGCTGTTACCTTGCACCCAAGCTGGGAGACTGACGGAGGGGCAATGCCTCCTGCTTGCATAAGGTTACACAGTTCTCCACTGGAGAAGCAGAACCAGAAGCCCGGCATGCTGTAAATATCCTGTTTATTTTCATAGGGCAGTGCACTGCTTATTTTTTGCTACTATAGCAGCAAAACAAACACACTGAAAACAACTTTTGTTTTAGGTACATCTAAACATCTAATTTCAATATTTGCAGTTCTCCAGGGCTTCTTTGCTTCTGTTTAAAGTACTCACAAGTCACACTGAAGGAATGAATATTAGGCAGCCTAAAAGGGAGGGATACAGGAGCTCTTCAGCTGTGTTCGCCAAGCAGCAGACACCAAAAGAGAGAGAATGCAGGAAGCATCTTGGGATGCTCGCCCAAGGGATGAGCAGCAGATTTCCAGATGCTTCTGCACTTAGTACGTACTTGTAAAATGCTGAAATTAGAGGGATAGAGATATCCTGTTCCACACACTCTGCAGCCCAACAGCAGAGGGTTTTGAGAATGTAGAGACATTCCTATGAGGTCTCTGTATCACGCAAATTCCTTTTAACAGACTGCAGAAAAAGACGGTCTTTTAGCACCTAGACTTGTTACTGAATGTAGCCTGGAGAATACCTCTTAGAAAATAATCTGCTTTGTGAGTGCTAAAGTGAAGTATGTGAGTACTTAAAAAAAACCCCAACAAAACAAACATGCAACAAAACCAAATAATACTTGATTTGCCTTTTTAGACAAAACATCTACCAAGTCTGATCCAGCTATATGACTGCTGTGGACATGGTGCTTCTATGTTTTCAGACTCCTGCAAAGAAATTATTCCCCTATAATTTTTTCCCACACTTGGTTCAAGTTCCTTCTGAGGCACCTATTTCTACTCCAAACTCTACCCTTCTCAAACTCAACTCTACACACATCATGCATGTGTCAGACCACTGCAAGTCTGACCGTATCCTCCTCACAGGGTAGCCCATCCCTCACTCATTTCTCCTTCCCTCCCAGTCTGGCTCTTCAGAAGATCAGTATATAGTTTTCCTATACAGGACTAAATAAACTCTTCCCAGCCATCATTACAGCCTCAGAACCTCTTGCTTTCTAGGGCACTTTGATGGTCATCCCTCAGGGTGTGCACGTCAAGGCTCCAAGGATACAGCCCAACTATGTCCTGCTACAGGAGCAACACTAAGACTTTTCCTTCTTGTTGAGTTCCCACAGCACTCAAACATCAGATATGCTACCAGGCTGCATGAGGAAGCACTGGGGAAGCACCCTCACACCAGCAGACTTCCACAATACCTTCAACCCTACTTCCCTAGACAGATGCTCTGGCACTGCTGCTTTCTGTAGAGGCAGATCTAGCTGATCCTAGTTTGAAAAAGCCTCTGTGGGTGAACTAACCAGCAGTTAAGCCCTGATTTTAAAGTCAAAGTCTCCAAATTGACATCACACCAGCTTCCTTGGGGAGTCACAGTATTTGAGGCTGAGCAATACACATGCTAGGAGGCATCTGTGGGTGGTGATGCTTATCTGCCCTCAAGCCAGAGGTAGAAGAAAGGTTTTTGCGAGGCTTATGTAAAAAAATAGTCAGGCTGATAGCCTGAGGAAAAGATCAAGGAGGGAATAAAAGGAAGAATTAATCCCCCCCCNTTCATCATGTAAGTAAGTCCATTAACTTCCAGAAAGGATACTTGTCTGCCTATCCAGCTGATAAGAACTTCTTCAGTCCTCTTCAACTGATATGCCATTGTATCCTAGAAGTATCTCTGCCAGCTCCAGCAGTATCCCCCTAGAAGCACCCCAGGAACCCATGCAAAGAACTGGGATATGTATGTCTGGGGAACAAACCCAGTAAGAGATAGACGAGGGGACCAGGGAAGAAGGGATACTCTTTTCCAATAGAGGAAGTTAGGATGAATAAGAACAGGCTGAAACACTTCTTTCAAAATGGATTTTATTCCAGGCATTAAACAGATTCTGGTACATGCTTTCTTGAAGAAAAAGGAAAAAGAATCCGGGTTCCACATAAATTACATCTGGCAAAGTGCAACTTAAAAGTGAGTGGGGAAAATAAACCTTTTGAAATTGATTTCTGTACAACAGCAGTTTCAGCTCCTCTTCAATAAACCCCCATTGGTTCACAGCACACAAAATCACATTGGATGTTCTGATACCAAACCAGCTTTCTTTAAAGGTATTACTAATGCAAATGCTCTGTCTTGACAGTCTAGGGGGCTGCTTTAAGTAAACAAGAAACCAAGGGTGAGCAACTGCTTGTTCTGACTTAAAGAAACACAACACTGGGCCAAATCTGGGAGCTCAGTCAGTTTGCTTGCAAAAACCCTACCAGAGACCTGTTCCAAAACATGGCACTGCATGGGCCTTGGGGAAAAAAGCAGAGATAACATTGTTCTTCCTCCCCTTCAATGCAAGGGAAATGGAAAGTACGCTAATAATGAATTTGGACAAGACTTTGTTTATTCTGAGAAGTTCAATTTGCTCACACTTGAAAACAGCCTTTTAGCAGCAGCAACTGCTAAAATACATTGGAAACCAATGGCTTCCAAAAGATGATGTGTGGGGAGGTCTCTGTTAAGATAAAGCAATGCTTTGGCTGACAACAGAATGAGCAGCTGGGAGATGACCTCAGGAGAACATGTCCAAAAACAGGTAGAGTTTTATTTTATAACTCCTAACTCCAGAAGCAGTTTGAGTTACTGACATCTAGCATATGTCCATCTTTTCCAGTTCCTTCCCCAGGCCAGGGCACTTGAAGAAGGGGAGTGTCCAATCTTCAGATGCCCCAACTTACAGCCTCAAAGGGATGCCGATTCACACTGGTAGGAGGAGAGCAGTAGGAAGAGAGGTACAAATCCACACAGGTAGTCCAGGTACAGCTGCTCCAGGAGCAGTCAGTAACCTCCAGAATTGGAGCCAGACACACAGTCAAGGGCAGTAGCCATTGTGCTGACAAGAGCCCTTTGAATTAGGTCAGGCCCAGAGCTTGGAGATTGTATATAAACAGAGCTTCTCTGGTATGCAGCAGTCAGGAGAATTGTTTGTAGGGGAGCTGGGTCCTAGTCCCAGTATGGTTCTGAAGTAGGAATTGCAAGAAAGCTGCACACACACAGTGGGAGCAAGGAAGAAGGAGACAGTACCTGGTGGAGGAGTGAACATGCTGTTGGCTGCAACCCTTAAGCTGCTGGAAAGTAAAATGGGGGAAACTCAGATGGTCCACTTAGGATGTATTTTGATGAAAATATGTAATCCTTTCGCACTTCATTATATACAGAGTTTATGTACAGTATCTGCTCAATGGTCCTTCATCTGTCTTTGCATCAACATTTTTCAAGCCAGGTATGTGAGAACTTATCTGTTCCTGTCTTCTTCTGCATAATGACGCCATTCTGAAAGTAGCATCTCCCGTATATTCTTGGTCAAAAATGCAATAGCTAATAGGATGGCATCTCTCCCCTCAATGGGTCTGTCTGTCCTGCCCTCTTTCCATCCCTAGGCTATTTTCCTTCCTTCTTTGCTTTCTCCTGACCTCCTTGTCTCCAGCCCAAAGGATCTCTATATAGGGAAAAAGAAATCACTGCCGAGATAGTGCCCCCATTCCCACACAGAAGTGTAGCTGCACCATTCTGCAAGGATCAGAAGGAACTCTGTCATGAGTTTATCCAGTGCAGGCAGATCATTCTGGCTATCAGTGCTGTGACAGTGAGCTAATGTCAAAGTGAATGGGGAGACAGGAAAAGAGCTCCTGCTACATGACAGATTTAATTTTTTAAAAACTAAGAACAAAAAACATTGCCTAGTTCTCACACAAGCACTTCTGAGCACATGCAACATATGAAGAACAGTATCTGTTCTTTTGTCAACTGTTTGGGCTAATACCAAGCTAAGAGATAGAATTAAAAAGAGATACAAACATGATGAAAAGCAGCCAGCTGTTCAGAATCCAAATGAACAATCTGTTTCTTCTACACCAGATCAGAAAGGATTGAGGCAAGCAATTGCCTAATCAAAGTGGTCCTACCATCTGGTTCCCCTGTCACACTCTTAGAAAGGAGAATTTGTTTACAAAACCTAGCTCAAGGGGAAAATTTAACAGATTGAGTAGGAAGAAGTAAGGCTACGGGATTTTTTTTACTTATTTCAATAGGTAAGCTTCCCTTGGCAGGTCTGAAAACCCACAGCCAGCTAAAGCTGACTAGTACCTGGGAGCAGGACTGGGATGCTAGCTAGAGATACCAGTGTCTTTGGTATTACCAGAACACAAAGGAGAGATTGCTCAGGGCAGGCCTGCACTGTGGCAGTATTTGTGCAGGGGACAGTTTCAGCTTCATCTGCCAACCTCTCACCAAGGTGCTCACTGGGAAGAGAGTGGGGTGTCAAAAGTAGAGCAGCCACAGGCCTTTTTGCCTCCTCTTTCTGAGAGAGAGGGGAAAGCAACTAGACAGAAGGATTGTGTGCCTTGTCACGCCAGGCTGTGTTCAGAGGGGCTATGCAGATCTGGAAAGCCTGCACAAGGACTGTGGTTCTGCCCACCCAGCAGCAGGAAGTCTGCTATGACCTAGGGGCTGTCCCCTTCTGCCTCTCACAATGGGGAACTGGGTGGGCTCCTGCCACAGACCTTAGCCATGTGCAGTGACGTCTGTGCATGCTGCCCACATAGCTCTGTGCTACTTGACTGCAGTGGGCAGTGTCTGGTAGCACCAGAAAAAGCAGCCAGAGAATGGTCCCAACTTCCCTGACATCTCAAAGTGTTGGCACCTGTTTCTGACTTGCTCTGTCAGAGTGTGGTACCCTGACCTTGCAGGTTTGGATCACTCTTGGAGGCAGGGCTGGCCTTCCATATGTAAAAAAGCTACAAGGAAGAATTCAACAGAGAATAGTCCCCAAAACAGTCCCTGGTGATGCTGCTAAAATAGACTGTCCCTTTTCCATCTCTCCTGTCAGCACTGTGCCAGCCTCGGCACATTTGGCTGTAGGGCAACTACTGTGGGCAGAGGAAGGAATGGGCCCACCACAAAAAGGAGACAAACCTGCCCCCAGGGTGTGCTAGTTCTTTCCTAGCCTCTTCACTCATCATGATGACTCTTCTGGCCAGTCTTCTCTGAGAGAGAGCATAAATGATGCACAATGTTAGAGCAAAGAGCCAGGGAAGCAAAAAAGCTACCAATGTTTATATAAGCATAGCCTAAGCTGCTGGACTGAAGGTGGTGGACTCTGGATGCAGAGAAAGGAAAGGAGAGGGACAGCTGCAAGGTACTCCTGGTCACTCCAAGTATTGGGCTGGGCCCTCCCCCATCTCTGGGTGCAGCAGTGCACAGGCATCAGCTACAAAGGAGAATTCAAGACAACGGATGGAAAGATTTCAACAACTCTCCTGATCCCTCTCACCCCCAGCTTCTTCTCCGAAAAGCCCAAAAACACCAAGTGCTCAGCTGAAATGGTGGCTTACTGATGGGCAAAATGAAAACATTTAGGGTCAGACATACAAAACCATTCCTCCCTTTCCAATCCTCCTCTGTTCCCAAAGTCTCATGCACAAAGAAACAAAGAGATCTCTGTGCTACCATCATGTTGCTTGTAGCAGCTCCCAGTGTTGGCCAGGTACACCTGCTTGACAAGGGTTAGTCACCACTCTTCCAGTCTTGTTTTCCAGGCAGAGACCAGTGACAAAGTGTTGAATGAAACTGCCTTTCATCTTCCACTTCTGTGAGAAGACACAGAAAAACATGCTGTTACTTCCATTTCACCACAGAACTGTGCCTTTAAGCTGAAGGTTGTGCATAAATCTCAAGTAAATCCCAACAACTGGAGAGACTGAAATCTGGATATGGGCAGTATCTCCAAATCACTGGTTTCTTGTATTAACAGTATCTGGAGTTAGGTAACGTTAGGGTTTAGCTGAATTATAGGGCTAGATATTCAGAAGCATCTAGAAGGCAAACAACATTAGTGGTCACAGCACCAAGCCTGACAGAGTTCAAGAAGCATTTGGACAATGCTCTCAGGCACATCATGGGATTCTTGGGATGTCCTGTGCAGGGCCAGGAGTTGGACTTGATGATCCTGATGGGTCCCTTCCAACTTAGCTCATTCTATGAATCTATGAACACAAAAATCAGCAAGTAGTGGCATTTTCAAAAGCAAATATAATACAGAATTTCCCTGCCATTCTCTGTCCTGCATCTCTATGCATCCAGATACCTATCAAAATCTGAAACTGTTCTATGGTTTCTTTTCAATCCATGGAAAGCAAAGCATTGAGAGGTCTCCCAACATGAAAAGCAATCTGTCCACAGAAAGCAAAAATTTCCTACTGTTCAACTGCATCTCTCTCTCTTCCATGTCTCCTCATCTCTTCTCTCATAAAATTCAAGATTTTTGTGAGCACTACATTGAAAGCTCTTCATAGTTCTGTATCTCCTCAGCTGGCTCTTTGTGATCTTATCTGTCCTGCCAACATTTCAGTTTATAAGTGTGCATTTGACAGCTTCTTGGAATATATTGCTCCGCTTTCTGCAGCGCTCTCCTCTGGATCTGCTCCCCTCACAGCATATTCACAAGGTCCCACAGGTAACCCTTTCCTGAAGGTCCATTCAGTTGTGCTGCTTACCAGGAAACAAACCGTATGTCCTAACCATGAACTGGGAAAGGGCTGTACCTTCCATCCCTGCTGGAAAGAACTGGGAACACTGAGGCTAATAACGAAGAGAAAAAAGCAGAAATGATGGATTTGGGATCTCCCAGGTGAGGCAGTGCCATTCACCTCCAGCAGAGCACAGCTGAGATCAGCAGGTTATGGGATTGAGTGGTCCAGGTTCCAGGGATTTTCCCATCATTCTTTTCAGTCACACAGATGACCCAGTTAGAATTATAGTCTGTGTGCTCAGTCAGTAAACACCTTATGGATATTATGAGAATGTTTTGGCTAACCCATGAGATTGATGAAGAAAAAGAAACAGCTTGACAACACTGATGGACCTCAAGGCTATTGCAGGAACGATATGCAAAGGGAACAAAAAATTTCCTGCAATATTTGGACAATGTCAAAACCTACAAATGTTTTAATTCTTGGGTAACACAGCAAAAAGATTGCCACATGCTGTGTGGTTTAAGATATCCAGTTATGTTCATATATTGCTGGCAACTCTCCTCCAAATCTGTGCACTGGTTATGTTTCTTGAAGGGGAGGACAATTACAAAGCCCAGAGTAATCTGTTGCTCCTGTATCACATATTTCTTCAAGACCAAATACCAGAGGCAGCATCAATTTGCTAGTACTGCTAGCCTCATTTGAGAGGATACCACTAAAGGAGAGCTGTTTGTGCAGCAGGAAGAATCTGGTTTTAACAGTTAAGGGGGCAGAGGAATGCAGTGATGATGGACAGAAGATACAATGCAGTCTGTGCACTACAATGCCCTCACCAGCTGCTGCAACCCACTGCCTACACCCAAAGCCATCTGGCTCCCATCTGGCAGAAGTCTCCCTACAAAGACCTGAGGAAGAGTTAATACCATAAAGCAGCAGCTGTGATAATGGAGTGTAAAGCAGGAGGTCCTCTCCCCTAAAAAGCTGCACACTGTGCCTAGCTGGTGCAATGGCTGCATGACAGTGTTTCCCAATGTCACAGACGTCTCAGTGAAGAGCCTTTTGACCTTCTCCAAGGTACACCTACTTCCTTGCCCTCCACTCTCCCACTACCTCTGTATCTGTGAATTCACAGTCTCCTCCTTCACCTTCCCCTGTGCGTGTGCTGGAGAATGCCTGCCAGCTGTCTCTCCCACACACCCCATAGCTCACCAAAAGACCTTTCTCTGAAAGAATATACTGTTATGAGATTTGAGATGAAGGACAAGAGTAATTACCAAGAGACGCTGGTTTTCTTCTTCCCCCTAGCTGTTCAGAAGAAAACATTAGCAAGCCTCCAGTGGTGCTAGTTATTCCTCCAGATTAGAGACCTGCTGCCGTGGCACCTGTCCATACTGGGCAGGTACCCACCGTCAAGTCTGTAGGGAGAGTCTGCAGCCACAGACACAGGTGGACAACAGCAAACACTCACCAGAGCACATCTGCTGCTGCTAACATACTACACTGAATCAATCAGCTTCTCTGTGAATCCTACCACTGGAAAACCCAGCATTTCAAGTCATCCCAGATCCCTTTGTTCAAAACTAAATGAGGCAAAGATGGGGAAGGGGGAGGAGGAACACTGAGAAGGTAAGAGTTGAAGATAAGGCTCATCTAGGCTGCAGGGAGGTGCCATGTATGGAGCTGTTATAAAGCATACCAACAGCAAAAGCCAAAGTAGGGCTCCTCATCTCACACGGAAGTGGTATTTTCAGAATGATGGATTTTACCCCTTTTGGTCACAAACTGTGTTTTGCTGCCCTTCATGAGACACCAGAGCAACGCCCTGACTTCACCCAAACCTTTCAGAAGACCCCTCTGTCTGACTGTCAGACCACAGGATTGCCAAAGACAGCCCAACATCCTGCCCTGCAGGAACACATTGTATCTTAGACCCTTGAGGAGAGTGGACAGTAGGAATGGGTGGAAACAGAAGACAGGATGCTTGTCTCGCACTGTCAGCCACCTCAGAACTGGGCAACTTAGTCTAAACTAGTCCCCTGGTGACAAACTTATGGAGGGGTCCAAGGTACAAGCACCTTCTGGCAGGGCCCAGCTTTCTCCACAGACGACAAGGGGAGCCTGGACAGATAACTTTAAATGACAGCAATAAGGCCCATCTTTAGCAAAAAATAAACAGAGTGGACACCTTCTGTGTACACAGCCAAATGTTACAGGGCATCCTCTACTCTCCTACATTATGACTGGCCTGTACTCGGAAGGAAAGTTTTTGGAAGATACAAGCATTGCACAATCTGAAATTTTTTGGCTTGAAAATCCTCTTTGGTCTCCCTTTCTTGTGCAGATGATGGTAATACAGTTTACTTGGTCAGAGTGGATTTGGAGTGAAGATGGAGGATAAAAAAGAATCCATATTTTCTTGGAAATACTGTGTCTTGATCCTCTTCCCCAGTATCAACCAAAAATTTCCACACTTTTTTGGTAAATATCCCTCTCCATCTTTTTATCTATCATTTCAAGGTACGTTGAGGTGGCTAGACAGAAGCACCCCATGTGCAATTACCAAGAGGAAAGTCAGAAATAGCCATATTTCTATGTAGTAGAATTTTTACCCAATTTATACAAGAGCTGAAGTTATTTACACTAGTATAATTTTTCAGGGTAATCAAATGTTTTCTTTTAACCTCCAATAATCCAGGTGATCCAGGGTTTCTCTAAGATCCTGACTGTGAAATACAGTGGAGTTGGCCAAGCTCAGGATACACAGCTGAGAAAGGCAGATTTTGTTGATGAGGACTGAGAAGCTTCAGACAGAAATGTATGGACAGCTGAAAACTTAAATAGCCAAGGATGCTACAAGTTGTAATTGAATGTCTTTGCAGAGCCATGGGCAGCCTGAAGCTGGTCTTGAAGATGACAAACACTAAATTTTAAAATATACGAGTAGAGAGTATGATGGAAAAGCACACACCAGTATCCAGAAAGTACTGCCTTCCTTTGAGCACTTAAATTTGTAAAAGAATCACAATCAAGAGAAACTCTTGTCTCCTGAAACCTGCTTTCAAGATATGGCATACTGCCAGTATTATGTTACTACTTATTATCATGAAGACGCTGAGTCAGATGCTTTCAGATTAGAAAGGCTTTCATTCTTTCTCTTTTCTGTTACTCTATATAAAGTTGCATTCATCTTCACTTCAGGTGATATGATACACTGAGAAGCAAGGTGAGAAAAATTCCCCAATTGCATACAAAGGGACACAGGTCTTCAAATACTGTTTGTCTCACAAGAAAACTTGGTGTCCTAATTTTCAGGCTGAGGTCACATTCCTTCAGCACATTTTAATGAAATATAGCTGTTTAATAGGATTTCTCAGCATGCTTCTTGTTGTGTTGGGAAATGCTGTGCCAATGTTTCTCATTTTCATTCTCTTGTTTTAGTGTCCAACTCTCATTTTGCCTTCTATTTGTCCTCACTACGATACAAATTGAAATGCCACTCCCACTGTCAGTCAGAGCCAAAAATAAAGCTAAAGGCAATAATTTATTGTGCATTCAACTAAAAATTCTATTTTCCAAATAACATTATGGATAACATTCATCTGGTTTGAAATCTAGTTCTGATTATGCAGAATAGCTTTTGGCTGGTCTTCTGCTAGCAGCGCCAGCTGTTGCTGTTAAATGATCAATGGGATCATGGTGCCAAATAGATTTAGTTCCTGATTTCTTTCAGCCCAAGGGAGAATAGTCTGACAGAACCAAAAACCATCTAAAGTTTGACTATTGTTTCATATCCTCCTGCTTGCAAAATACTGGACCTAGTTTGAGGTAATACTCTAGACAAAACTCATAATAGTCTAAAGCCTCTGCTACAGCACTAGCTATATGTTAGATGGACTGTTGTCAGCACTCAAAATTAACAACAAAATTAGCTTCCCTGTGGACATGCTTAATGCACAACAGCTGTGTAGGCTGGGCACAGATTTAGTATGTTTGAAAGCAGAAACCAACTTTAGAAGTTGTATGGTGCTGTCATAAGGATCATAAGGATCTAAATCTATTCCAGTGACACTAAAAAACAAAGCTATCACATGCCTCATCTTTGGGCAGAAACCTTGCTTTTTCATGACTCAGACACAGACATGAAATCTAGAACCAGAAAAGTCCAAACATCTTTCACCACAGATGTCTGAAGACAACGACAGCAAAGATGTTCAAAGTTGGACTTTCATTATGCTGCCATCTCCTCTTAGAATATGCTATGTGTGATGCATGTTGCCCAGGCTCACACTCTTCCACTCAGACCACCTACTCAGGGCTCTTGCTTGTCACTTGCAGCTCTCTGAAGCAGCTGAACTCCCCCTCCTCCACCCCCACGCAGTCCATCTAACTTTCTGAGAAGCCCACTTGAACTGAGAAGTGGATACACCCATGTGCAGTTTGCAAACACTGCTCTCCCCCAGTACTTGCAATTTGGGCTCTGAGTATCCATGGGGAGACAGGTAAGTTGTAAGGCAACTGAGGGAATTTGTTCCCTCTAGCTTTGCTCTTTCTGGAAAATCAACCTCTCAAATATTAGGAGGAGAGAGAATGGGATAGTTTGCAAGATGACTGGCTTGTAGCTAATTAAAATCTAATGTCAGCGTTAGCAACAATTACTGTTGTGTTTATGGAGGGGAAGAACCATAATAACATTCCCCAAGAACAAAACAAACTTGAGCAGTGCAAGTAGAACTGTCTTTAGAAGTAGAAATCTGAAATGGGACTTCGGGACTACAAAAAAGAGCCTGACATTGAAGAGCATTTCAACCCAAATTAGATTAAAAATTCAAATGCGTTTCTCCCACCTCATCCTTTCAACCGCAAGGCAGTTTGGAATGGTAGCTGTAATACAAATCAGTCTCTAATTATTTGAAATGCTTAAACAAAATTCCTTGCTTACAGTCAGTTGGTTAAATCATTTGCTAGGTCAAGTCCTTGACCTAAGCACAGTTTGTTCACATAAGGTAATGGAAAACAACTGCTCACATGTGTGTGTTCGTGTCTTTATAATGAGCCCCATATATAATCAACACAAAGACTCAATAAATCCTCTTCCATCAGCAGAATAAATGTGCTTGTGTTACTGTGGATTAATCTCTCTTCTGGCTGACGAGGCTTGGACTCCACCCTCCTTGAGGGACCCTTGTCTTTCCATGACAGGGGAGGCAGGGAAAGACAGCTGATTTTGGCAGCTGTTAGAGTCCTTTCTGCTGCCAGGGAGGCAAAGCACATAAGGGGAAAGCTAAGTGACCTAATTACACAGCAAGGGGGTGAGTGATTACCAACAATAAAACAGAGCGGGCAAGCACAGCCCACCTGGAATATCCTTGCAGGCTAATCTGAACTCAAGTGTTTTCCCCATGTATTCATGGTGACAACTCTTCAAGATAATTTTTCATTAACCAGCCCTCCAGAGTAAAGTCTACACGTTTTCCATAAACAGGCAGGACTCAATTTCAGTGCTTTCTTTTGGAAAGTACTAATTTCAAGGATTCATATAACATTAAGATATACTGACAAAAAGAGGATGCTGCTGAGGACTGGTAGCAAGCTGAGCTGTTTCCTAATTTTGGTCTATCAAAACAATAGATGTATCAGAAAGCACAAAGTCATCATAGTCTTAGATGACAGAAAATTTGGTGTAGAGGGAAGTACAGGAACTAGGAGTGAAACAAGCTCAATCTGCTGTCTGCCAGTGTTGCACTGTCACCTTTTGTGTTTCGCCCAGTTCTAATAACAAGACACATCACATCTCTGTTCAGGGCACCCTGGCCACTGCAGAGGCCATCTCTTACCTAGTGTTGTAAGACAAAACAATTGATTTGTCCTGACAGATCAGGGATGCACATCTTAGAAACAGCACAAGTCACAGAGCTGCATTCTGTTGAGAACACTGCTGCTGTGTATTTTTCCTCTAGGGAGCAGTTTGGGTGGAACATACGGTGCTTTGTGTCAGTCAGCATTTCTCAAATGAGTTGCACACACTCAGTTTTAAAGGTCTGTTCACATGTCCAAAGACAGCACAAAGAACACAGTTCTATCTCTACTAAATAAATGAACCAATTATAACACACACCACTGTCCCCTTAGGCTTTTCAAAGCATTTGCTTTACCTACCTCTCTCTGATACTGTGCTCCATCCATGCAACAATCCGTCTGCACACAAATATATCTAAGGAGCAAGGCTGGGGTGCTACTAAGCTGGAGCTAACCACACTGCTGAGGGCCCAGGCAGAGCAGACACACACGTACTGCACTTCCTGCTCTGATTGCAAGCGATCTCACACATCCAAGCCCATGAAATACACCAGAGAGGGAGATAGAAAGGACTGCTTTGATAGTACTAGGTTTGCCCCTGCTGGCTGCACTGATGTAGGAACACTGGTATGTGGCAATGAAGGAATTAAAAGCACGCTCAGTTACCCACCTGTCTGCCATCTTTTTGATTGCAGGCTTCCAGTGTGATTTGAGAGCCAGTAGAGAAGGAGGTAATGGAAAGACACTTGTCCTGCTGTCTAATTAAAGGGTCACTGAATACCCATTCCTTTGGAATAAGAAAAAGAAAAGTTCCATTAGGATCACAGTGATCAAATGAAGGAGAAAGACTTTTTTCCATCAGGTATTTATAAAACCTCTATCCTTTGTTCTGTTCTTACCAAAGGCTCCCTGGGAAGACTACCACAGCAGTCTTCTCCTGATCAGAACCTTATGCTCAGGCTTGGTGAATCGTGACCATTTGAAAGCCTGTAGCTGGCTCCCCTCACCATCTGAGGTATCGATTAACCTTGGATTCCACCAACTCTCTGATCTGTAGCTTTACAAATTCAGGCCTGAAGCAAGGAGGACCTCAAGCCCCGACTTTCAAGACATGCAACTGCTTCTGCACATTTTACATAGCAGAAGTGTTCTGTTACAGGTATCCTGGACCTATAGATTGTCAAGTAAAGCAAAACACATGCAAGCATATCCATATATCATCGGCACACGTAAATGACAAGTGGCTTGATTTTCCCTTCTGACTAAATGGATACCTGACCCAATCAACCACTAAAACTGTACTTTCCACAAGATAAAAATACAAAATGCAGTAAATTTCAGAGATTTCAAACGGTCATGACATGGAACGAGTCAGATTAAATGGCATATTGAATGCTGGCTGCAAACTAGTTTCCAACAGTTAACAGATGTGAATATGTATTTTCTGGCACAAAATATCCTACTGTGACCCTTAACTTTCTCAAGCTGCTTCCCTGCTGCTTTCAGTTACCAAAAGAAGAGGTCGAGTGCAGATCTTCAGCTCACATGAACCAGCACAGCTCCACTGCAGTTAAGAGAGCTGCAGCTGGGGTCTTAGCTGTTTAAACTCTGTTTGGGCTTTATACTGAAACACATCTGTAAAACAGCACAATTCAAGTCATCTACAGCTACAGCTAAACTGTCAGGCCAAGGAATGTTTCTGGTCCTGGGAAAATCTCTTACATACCAAGGTACTAGCCAAGCACAGCCTCAGAATAATTCTGGTGGGTTGGATGATGAAGCAGAGCACACCCAAGCAATGGTCTGACTGGGAACAGTGATGTGACTTAAACCCTGGTCACACATTTACTGCACAGACTTGTCACCCCCTAAGCATTCAAGCACTACCTCTTGTCTTTGAGGGATGAAACTTCCTACTCTATGCCTGACTGCAGTCTGTTGAGCCAACAAAGTTCTAAGAAATGGGCACAGCTTCTTTTTCTGCTTACTACTGAAATAATTCTTCCAAATGTCAAATTCTTCCTTCATTCACCTCTATACAAACCTACGAAGGCCAGAAGATGCCTTTTCATTCTCATGTAATAGGAAGTGTGGAAGCAGAAGCAAAGCACCAAACAGAAGCCTGCCTTACCTGAGTAACAGATGGATTGTTCACTGTCCCTTTACAGTTTCCCATGACAGCCAACATATTACCCGTGGTATCCTGTGCCTGAGACTCTAGGCAGTTTCCTCCTTGTTTAATTATTCCTGGAATCAACTCCTTTTCAGGAATCCTTGAAATAAAATTACAGTTGCATGGTACTTCATACACAGAAATGTCCAAAGCACTTTCACATTTATAAAGGCATAACTGGCCCCTGACTGAAACACAGGAGCCTTTATTAAGACAGAAAATGAACAATATCATGCTATTCACAAGTATCTGGAGGATGCAAAAGTCAAGAGAGAACTTGGTCAGAGGACTAGTATCTTTTTGTTTCAGAAGGCATACCAGGATCTTTAGGCATACCCTAAGCAGTTTAACATAATGATTTTGAAATTCTGAAAGAGACCATTTCCACAAAAAGTCATATCCACACTGATTTACCCTGCTTCTGCCTCCCCCTTTTTCAATCTTCTTCCCAGTGCTAACACATATTCATTGTCTCCTTGGTAGGAATACAGGAAAGATCTGTCAAGGCCAGACTACAGTTGCATGTTTCGGCCTCCACTCATGCTAGTCACAGACTGAGATGCAAAGATATGCTGCCAGGGTGTGCTGGATAGCATGTACTAAGAACACAGCTCAACCTAGGCCACCTCCCAGCTGAGCAAGGACATAACACTACTGTGTCCTGAACCAGGGCAGAGGAAGCCACAGGCACAGCTGGTTCTGGCCTTCATTGGAGCTTTCTCTGAACCACCCACACCTCTGCACTGAGGCCATCCAGTTCTACTTGGCTCAACTACCTCCAGGCAGAGCATCCAAGGGGCAGTCATAACTGAGAGGGATGTAGTGCTCTGGCACTTGTCTGCACCCTGCACCTCTGAAAACACTCTGTTGCACATCTCCAAGGGATAGTTGTGTGGAACAGTGCAGAAAGCTCCCAGAGGCAGGAGCAACAAACCTTTTGCAGAGTTGTGATGATACAAGCCAGGAAAACACAGGAGGTTTCTCACCAAAGAGAAGAACAGAGGAAACCTTTTCCTAGCATAAGTCTCTCTTTTGTCCATTGCCATCAAGACTGAGCTTTGCATTGTGACCTACCTCCCAAATCCTTCAGAGATTTCTACAAGTGAAGAACTGACTCACTTGAGCTCGGGGTAGACATTCTCCAGATACCACTGGAAGGATTTACAGTTCAGTTTGCGTCGCTGCTCCACTCGGTCTGCAACACTGGAAACACAGGCAGTTTGTTGAGGATAAGGCAGTGAACAGGAGGGAGGGGAACAATGAAGATTGGCCAGGAGATCTGAGGGAGATTATATGACTTTTTGCCATTACTCATTCTCCCACGCAGCTATTGCTGGGTTCAGAGCACTAGCAGTGACCTGAGGTGAAAAGAAGGAGAGAGGAAAGTGGCAGGAAATAGAAAAGGAAGACGTAAACACCTTCAGAAAGCTATTCTTGCACTTCTTTTGGCTCAGAGCAAGGGCAGGACACAGGTCCTACCTTGTTAAATAATACAGTAAAACTACTGTAGGATTAGGAACGTTCTTCTGAGTCTGGGTGCCCCTGTAGAGGCGTATCATGAAAGCTAGACAATGATCAGATGCTGAAAAGGCCTAGAAAGTGTTTGTGACCAGGTATTGCATGTATGATTTATCTGTATGTGCTAAAGAATGTCTCTAGCTCATGGAAGCAGCTCTAGGCTCAGGCCGGCTTTCAGACCTGGAGAACTTAGTTATTTGTTCTTAAGCTGTTCGGAGAAAGAGCAAGAGTACAAGGGGAGATTAATTCAACATCTCAGTTGTCTGCTGCAGCCATGCTCCCATAGCTGACTCGCTTGGCTTTAGCTGGCTGAAGAAGAGAACTTCCCTCAAGCAGTCACTAGTGGGGTTCTGCAGAGCTCCATCTTAGGCCCTGTGCTCTTCAACATCTTCATAGATCACTTGGACTCGGGACTGGAAGGGACACTAAGCCAGTTCACAGATGACACAAAACTGGGAGGAGCTGCTGACTCCCTTGAAGGCAGGGAGGCCCTGCAGAGAGACCTTGACAAATGGGAAGACTGAGAAATCACCAACCACGTGAAGTTCAACAAGGGAAAGTGATGGACTCTGCACCTGGGATGGGGCAACTCTGGATATTTGTACAGACTGGGGAATGAGATGCTGGAGAGCAGTGTCACGGAAAGGGACCTGGGGGTCCTGGTCTGTGACAAGTTGAATATGAGTCAGCAGTGCCCTGGCAGCCAGGAGGGCCGACTGTGTCCTGGGGGGCATCAGGCAAAGCATCACCAGCTGGTCGAGGGAGGGGATTGTCCTGCTCTGCTCTGTGCTGGTGTGGCCTCACCTTGAATATTGTGGCTGTTTTGGGCACCACAATATGAGAAAGATATTAAACTATTAGTGTCCAAAGGAGGGCAATGAAGATGGTGAAGGGCCTTAAGGGGAAGTTGTATGAGGAGCATTTGAGGTGACTTGGCTTGTTCAGCCTGGAGAAAAGGAGACTGAGGGGAGACCTCATTGCAGTTACAACTTCGATACAAAGGGAAGAGGAGGGGCAGGCACTGATCTCTCCTCTGCGGTGACCAGTGACAGGACCTAAGAGAATGGCCTGAAGTTGTGCCAGGGAAGGTTTAGGCTGGATATTAGGAAGAGGTTCTTCCCCCAGAGGGTGGTTTGGTACTGGATCAGGCTCCCCAGGGAAGTGGTCACAACATCAAGCCTGACACTTCAAGAAGTGTTTGGATGATGCTCTCAGGCACATGGTGTGACTCTTGGGGATGGTCCTGTGCAAGGCCAGGAGTTGGACTTGATAATCCTTGTCAGTCCCTTCCAACTCAGCATATTCTATGATTCTGTGAGAAGTGAAAGGAGCTCTTGTCTTCAAGGTATAACACTACATTTGTGTGTTGGAAGGAATTTCAACTGTACTCATGCACCTGGTCATTCCCAGTCCACAGAGGCCACTGTATATATACATGAAGCCACATACCTCAGGAGAATGTACTTAAATTCTGCATGTACATCAAAATTGTGGGGAAGGAGGATCTATTATAGGCCCAGTTGTCAGTGAAGGTGTCAAATGCATCTGCATTCTAAAATTTAGATTTAATGCAAGTTCACAGGGCTGTTACTACAGGTCAAGAAATTGCCTGAAATTAAAGCCTTATGCTTTGCTTCACCTCTTCTTCAGCCAATGCTGCCAGCAAAGTAATTAGGAAGTTTGTGTGAACAAGAGCTGCAGGTTTTTCCCCTAAAACACATAAGCAATATATCCATATGCAATAGTCCGGTTTCTTCTACAAGCAGCAGGGTTACTTGCTATTTGGTCCCAGCCCAGCTGTTGCAGTCAGCTCAAGGACAGATAAATTAAGCAGGCAAAGCTATTTGTACAAAGATATGTAATGCATCATGATAATAAAGCACAATGTACAGCAAAAAGTCACCTGCTTGTCATCAAATAAGTAGGAGATGCCTCACTACCCAGTGCACATAGCTACATATTTGAGATACAACCACGTTTTCCAATTCCTTACACTGATACAAGAATAGCCATTTGTTCACAGGCAGATACAACCCAGAGATACACAGCACTCCTGGGATTTTTAAATTTATTTAGGAGTCATAGGGATTCGACAGCACAGAGAGCAAGCTCTCCTCTTGTCCTCAGTTTTGGTGTCCATCACTGATTTCTCAGTCACAGAGAATAGTTAAGCCTGTAACAGTGAATCCCATGTGACCTGAAGACAGCCTTAACAAAGGTGCTATAAGGAGCCTAATTCTGCAGAGACTGTTTCTGAATGATGTCTCACCGTTGGCCATGTTATCTCCTGCCCTACAAACCAGGCAAACTACCCATTCACTCATCAGGAAAGAGGGGAGTGCACCAAGGGCAACCTGCCCCCTATGCCAGCTAGCCATGCTTGCCCTGGGATTCTGCATCTGCACAGGAACTTTAGATCAAGTTTCACAGCTCACGTTTCCAGAACAGCTACATGTGTTAAATAAATATTCCTTCCTATCCACTTAAAATGTCTGGTCTTTTAATTTCATTACAAATCCCTTTAGCCTTCTGCTAACAAATGATTTATGCAAGGTTACTGGGGGAAAAAGAACATGAATTAGAAGCAAACCTCATTAGCCAGACACTCAAGCTACAACATCCCTGGCAAGCCAGCCTTTCAGAGCATCTCTGTTTCTCACACTTAGCTCCAGAGAAGATCTAAAAACAATTTCTTGATACCAAGGGGTTTTACAAGAGCCCTTCTACCAAGGTCTGGGGCAGCTTACCTTCCAAATGACTTCCCAATAGCTGATGGACGGGCCTCATAGTAGTACTGCTTGTATTCATCCATCCATACCTCTGCTGTGCGCTTGGTGTTCCTGCATGAGGAGATGCTTTGCTGAGTGTGCTGGAGAACTTGCTCTCCCAGAGAGCAGGCACTGGGTTGAGCAGACCCAAGGCCTGTCTGCCAGAAGGGAGTGAGCAGTGGTCCCAAACATGAAACACAGTGGGCAGTATGGATGGATAGATTGAATATGTTAAGTCTACAAACCTTTGCAAGAATGCTACAGTTCAGAATTTAAAATTTTAACAGCCACAGTTTACCATGACTTTTACACACATACTCCCTCTGCAGAGACATCTAGCCTGACTGTCATCATCACACTCACAGTATCCCTTTCCCCAGATTAAACACCGTGGGATAATTCAGCTTGAAAAGCACCTCTACCATCTAAACTTCTACCCAAAGCAGATTAGCTTCAGATTAGGTCATGTTGTTCAGGGTCTTGACTGCTTGAGTCTTGAAATCTCCAAGCATGGAGATTTCACTGCCTCTCCAGGGCCCTGAAGCAGTGCTTAACCACTCTCATTGTCAAGCACTTTGTCTCATCTCTTTTCTCTTCCCATCTGTCCTGCAATAGAAGTTGTCCTCAGGGCTTCTCTCAGAGCACATACAGCTCAGAGACAACAGAGATGACTAAGGACTGCCAATACACAGGCACATGTCACTGGGCAGTATCCATGAACAGCCAGAGTCTCCTGCTGGGGTACTGCTCTCCCACTCCACTGCAGACTGAGAAGGAACAACACACACTAATACAAACAACAGAGAAGGGAACAGGTTTTGTTCACAGAAAACAGCAACTCATCCTTCCCTTGAGAACAGATGCTCAGCTACAACCTGTTCTCTGTTACCAGGCAGAAAGACAACAAAGAATTCAGGCTTACTTAGACATGCCCAACACAAAGGTGATCTGAACCTCTCCCAGGAATTACCCAACACCTACTTGATGTAAGTGAGTGCATTGCCCTCAGGAAAGTCATAGGGATGGCGCTTCCTGAACACATGTCCCACTCGACTGCAGGGAACGATCTCCAAGCTGCCACCGCACATCCACACTCGGAAAGAGAGCTCTGGAAGAAATCCCAAGATTCACACAGATGAAGGCAGATCAGCAGCAATTCCAAGAAGGGCAACTTCCTTGCCCCTCTGCTCTAGATGTATTGCCTGCAACAGGAAAATCAGGAAAAGCGATGCCATGGTGAGAGTGGAGAAACTGTCCTCTCTTTGTTAAAATGGAGGCAACCCTAGTGGCTCAGACACTTCCTAGCCTTCTCCAGTGCCACTTCCCTTTGGTCCCCTGAGCACTTTAGTGAAACACCTTTGCCTTTGACTAGGTCCTTGAAGTTGCTCTCAGGCCTTCAGGATGGCATTTGGCAACAGGTAACTATCACACTCACCTTGTTTTGGACTTCTGTAACTCTCATCCTGTACACAGATGGAATTAAAAAAAGGAGAATTTACTGTGTAAAGCAAATCATGTGAGGAAGAAAAGGAGTTCAGAAGACAAGGAGAAAGAAGAGAACAAAATGAGGGCATAGGGAGTCAATGTCTAGAGCAAAGTCCTCTCCTTCATACCTCTAAGGTATCCACCCTACAATAGCTTCTTGTTGGCTCTGTTACTAATTAAAAAAAAAAAAAAAAGGAAAAAGAAAACAAGTGGATGACTGCTGGGGGAGCTGCTCAGAGCAGATGCGAGTCTAATAGTATGACTATAAAAATACAGAGAGAATCCTGCTACTTGAAGAAATCCACCCTAACCTGAAGCTAAATTCAACATCTTATTAAAGGATTAGAAGAACATGGAGCTTTAATGTACAGGCACTTATTTGCATCACAGAAGATATGTGACCTTGCTCAAGCTTATGACTCTGTCCTCACAAGTTTAATCACTGCCACACCAGAGGGGTTTTCCACTTGTATTTCATGTGGTGGTGAGAAGAGAAGAAGGAAGAAGGAAAATGAAAATTAGCTGGGTAGTCTGGTAGACCTTACCAAAAGGGTTCAGATTCTACAGACTGATTACTTCAAAAATTTTACTCAGTTGGGATCTCCCTCCAGTAATGCCTGAACTATGCAGCTCTGATGTTTAGAAATTAAAAAGTAATTATGTATCCAGATCTAATGGCTGTTTAAAAGCATGTACACACACTAACATCTTCCTGACCTTCAACTTTTTCCATAGCTTTCCTTTCTGCATATTGAGAGTTGCAGGGAGGGAGGAGATGGTGTAATTAATCTAATTTCTCATTAAAAACCCACATTTTATTAGACTGTATTTTGTGGCATTTCTTGCTGTTTCTTGTCTCTCCCTGTCTCTTTTCCAGAGGATATTATTTTCAGTTTCTTTTCAACAAGGAGTTCCAGATTTGAAGAGAGGAAGGGTTTTAAAAACAAAGGAAAAAAAAAAAAGCCCAAGATGCAAGTTTCTGCCTGGTGGTGTGTCCAGCTGGCATATGCTTTCCTGGAATGAGGTTCTGATTTACTCTGGCCTACAACAAAACCAGAACTCTCAGTCTAGCATGTGTAACTTAAAATTACGTCCATTTCCCAAGAGCGGATTTCTCATGCCCTCTTAGACACACAGACAGACTGCATGACCAGGTTTGTAAATTATAGAATTCTTTAAAGAGCAGGCAAAAAAATGCAGACTTTGGACATATCAGAGAAAACGGAGACCATAGCTTATTAAGGACTTTCATCCATCCTCTGACAGAAAACATAGAACTTTTTGCTGTGTGTTTTTCAGGACATGACCTAGTCTATATGTTTATATATTTTTAAAATTATTATAAAGTATACAAATAAATTGTTATAACTTATAATAAATATAGTAATAACTATAAATGCATAAACTATTTTAAATTACTTAATCACTGTGGCTTTTTCCCCATCATAGTGGGAAAAAAGGGGTTTACTAGCTCACATCCAGCTGGAAAGATATTTAAGGATATTGAAACAGTTGGTAATTGCTGCCTGATCATTTCTGTGTATCTGCTGTGTGTAGAGCTCATTCAGCTCTGTGCCTTTCCTATACATTCTCTTATTCTATTTCCTCATAAGAAAGGTTTCAAATAAAAAGTTTATTAAAAATGGCCTTTATGGGCAAAAAATGGCCCATCTCACCTACGCAAATGAGTCAGAACCACTCTCTCCCCTTATCTACAAATGATGACCTAATCCAAACAGTTTCTTTACACTCAAGACTGCAATTTTTAGCTAAAATAGTGTTTCAGAACATTATTGGTATTTTTCTTTCATTGGAACCCCCAGTTTTCAATTAATTATGGTAAACTTTTTTTAAGAGGTTAAATTAACCAGTCTGAATTCTTCAGGGAAAATTAATACTTTTTATTGTGAAATACAGGTTGGTTTCTACCCCGTTGCATTCAAAAGCAACAGGCTTGAGGGAGGATAAAAGAAAAATGATGGGAGACACAGCATTTACAGGAAAACCATGTAACAAGGCAAAACTGTCAAAAAACATTGACGAGTCCCATACAGCCTGGCTTAGCCACTGCCAGGCTTTAGAAGAGCAATTTCAAGGAGAATGAAGCAATTCTGTGGATGTTTTGATCAGCTCTAAATGCAAGAATGGCTGTGAGCATTCAGATAATTTACTGCTACTTATGGCAGAGAGCTCTGCTTAGCATCAGCTACTGACATACAGACCAAACAACAACACTCAGCCCTCCCAGTTGGGCTGAGGCAGGCAAACAAAAACCTAAAGAAATAGTTTTTCTCCATCCTTGGGGTTTACAACTTTTATACAGTTGCAGCTCAGAGGCTGGCAGAATAGCCAAGTGGCTGGCTCTGCAGCTGGAGCAGGGCTAGTGACAGCAAGGAGCTGAATTTGGCTGTGCAGAGGACTCTGAGGGACAAAGGACAGCGGATCTTTATGCTTAGGTAAAGGCTTCCTGTTACTTCTGCCACAGTGCTTAGCTGATGCTACCAGAACTGTTGAGATCCCAAGGTCAGTCCGATTTAATAACTCTTTTTTAAAATAATGAATATCATGAAACTGAAGCAAGACCTGGGAAAACAGAGGACACAAGCACTCATTATTAGATATTTTGTTTTTAAAATGGGCTACTTTGATATTCTATTATCAGCCCAAAATATTATCTCCTGGTTTCAGAAAGCATTTCAGAAAGTAGTTCTCCCAGCTGTGTTCATAAAAACAAAAGTTTCCTCTTCCTCACTATTTTGTTCTTCCTGTTGGTTCTCCAGGTGCTAGAAAATACTATATAAATTCTTCTTTAAAGGGTTTTATTTACAAATTTGTGACATTTACGGAAGCTGTTAGTTACAGAATAATCTACTTAAGTTAGTGCAAGACAGCATAAGGCTTTCATCTCTTCAGCTCCACCCACACCATTTCTAAATTAATGCCCTGAATACTTGAGGTCTCCATGAACCTCTCTTTGCATCTTCCTGCTTTTGTCACTATCACTTGGTGGCATTGCAGCACCCCTTCACATGGGGCAAAGAGAGATGCCTGGAATATCTGTGCCACCATTAAGTGCAAGGACATGGGTTTAAGCACCGTGCCCTATAACAGCACTTGAGTGGACAGACTACACTGGGTCTCTGAACTCCTCGTGTCTTTGTGATGCCCTAGTCTGCTTCTAAATGTTTGCATTTTGAATCTATTTGTAACCAAGTTCCACTTACAAAGAGGTATGTTTTATTAGGAAAACTATCTTTCTGACCTGTCAAACTGGGAGAGCAACTCACACTTATCTGTGAGAGAGGAACAGGTTTAAGAAGAGACTGTAGGAGTGGCTGTCCACTTCAGAGCTAGGGCAACACAGACTGTCATGTGAGGACCTGGAGGAATATTCTGCAAAAACAGGTAACGATTTAAATATCAGGAGGTTCCTCTTTCTTCCTTGTACTGTGGAAGCACCTGTATAATAGCACATATGCCTGTAAGAGAGGGTTGCCCTGTCTGCGAAAAGTCTCCATTTACTTTATGCTGACAGTGATACAGCTCTGACCACCATGGGAATTACTCGACCATGTCCCTAACCTTACATTGACATGCAGATCAGATCTCTCAAAGAATTCTGGTAAGGGATGAAGCCTGCAAAGAGCTTCAGCATTACTGTGTCATTCCCTTGAAAAATCCTTAACTTACCAAAATTTTCTCCTCCCCAGATGTCCATTTGAGTATCGTATTTTCCCAGGTGGTTAAACCAGGACTTGTCAATCACAAAGATGCCTCCTGCTATGACGGGAGTTCTGGAAGAGAAAACAGAAGCCCACACAAAATAATCACATATGTATGTACCACCACAAGCTTCATTTTAGAGGGCAGACAATTTATCCAGGCCTGACAAATTGTACCTCATTTAAAAGAGAAAAATAGTAGAGTTGGGACGTGAACTTGCAGCATGTTTCTGAGATCCCCCTCCCTAGATCATCCTCCTGCCTTTGTTAGATGGTCCTGCAAGCACTACAAGAGTAATGCTGTGTCTTTTGCATTTATACAAATATTCACAGTGTGAAGAACGACAGGCAGCGTCTCATGACTCTGCTGTTACCAAGCTGGTTGCCTCCAGAGTGCAAAACAGAGGCTCACAAATTATGTGGGTGAATTAAATGATACTTCTCACTGAATCACAGAATCAGCTAGGTTGGAAGAGATCTCTGTGATCATCAAGTCCAACCTTTGACCTAACACCACCTCATCAACTAGACCATGGCACTCAGTGCCACATCCAGCCTCTTCTTAAATACCTCCAGGGATGGTGATTCCACCACCTCCCTGGGCAGCCCATTCCAATGCCCAATCACTCTCTCTGTAAAGAACTTCCTCCTAATGTCTAACCTAAACCTCCCCTGGTGCAGCTTAAGCCTGTGCCCTCTTGTCCTACTGCTGGCTGCCTGGGAGAAGAGACTGACCCCACCTGGCTACAACCTCCTCTCAGGCAGTTGTAGAGAAGGATAAAGTCTCCCCTGAGCCTCCTCTTTTCCAGGCTAAACAACCCCAGCTCCCTCAGCCGCTCCTCACAGGACTTGTTGCCCTCCTTTGGACACACTCCAGCACCTCAATATCCCTTCCTAAATTGAGGGCCCAGAACTGGACACAACACTCAAGGTGTGGCCTAACCAGTGCTGAGTACAGGGGAAGAATCACTTGCCTGGTCCTGCTGGCCACACTATTCCTGATACAGGCCAGGATGCCACTGGCCACCTGGGCACACTGCTGGCTTATGTTCAGCTTCCTGCTGACCAGCAACCCCAGGTCCCTTTCTGTCTGGCTGCTCTCCAGCCACTCTATCCCCAGCCCTGCATGGGGTTGTTGTGGCCAAAGTGCAGGACCTGGCACTTGGTCTTGTTCAACCCTCTGCCATTGGATTTGTCCCATCTATCCAGCCTGTCCAGGTCCCTCTGCAGAGCCCTCCTACCCTCCAGCACATTGACACTCCCCCGCAACTTGATGTCATCTGCAAATTTGCTAATGGTGGACTCGATTCCCTCATCCAGATCATCAATAAAGATATTAAACAGGATTGGATCCCTGACACTGATCCCTGGGGGACACCACTAGTGACTGGCCACCAACTGGATGTGGCACCATTCACCACCACTCTCTCGGCCCGGCCATCCTGCCAGTTCTTAACCCAGTGCAGAGAGCACCTGTCCAAGCCGTGGGCTGCCAGCTTTTCCAGGGGTTTGCTGTGTGGGACGGTGTCAAAGGCTTTTCTGAAGTCCAAGTGAACACCCACAGCCTTCCCCTCATCCACCAGTCAAGTTACCTGGTCATAAAAAGAGATCAAGTTGGTCAGGCAGGACTTGCCCTTCCTAAATCCATGCTGGCTGGGTCTAATCCCCCATCTATTCTGTAGATGCCATGTGATTGCACTCAAGATGATCTGCTCCATAACCTTGTCAGGAACGTAGGTAGGTTGTCAGGCCTGTAGTTTCCTGGATCTTCCTTCTGGCCCTTCTTCTGGATAGGTGTCATACAGGAAAACTTCCAGTCATCTTGGTGAGCTTTTGCACCACCTCCCTCATCATCCTAGGACGGATCCTATCTGGTCCCATGGATTTGTGAGGATCCAAGTGGCTCAGCAGGTCACTAACTGCTTCATCTTGGATTGCAAGGGGACTATTTGGCTCCCTATCCCTATCTAGCAGCTCAGGAGGCCAGTTGTCCTGAGAACAACCTGTCTTTTTGTTGAAAACTGAGGCAAAGAAGGTGTTAAGTACCTCAGCCTTTCCCTCATCTTTGGTAACTATGTTCCCACGTATGTCCAACAAAGAATGGAGGTTTTCCTTGCCTCTCTTTTTGCTATTAGTGTATTTATAAAACTCAGGGTATAGACCTCAATGGATACAGAAAATAACATAAAGAGTTTGTCATCGTCAAGTGGCATTTTGTCACCAGCAAGGCAGTTCCTGTACCCTCCTTGCCATATGGTAAAGACTTAGTAAAGGCATTTGGAAGACTGTACCCCATCCATCAGAGACAGTTACCTTATAGACTGAGTTGGGTCTGTTCTGGACATTTTCTGCTCTATAGGAATCTGCTCCCACTTAAAGTGAAGACTCCAGTCAAACCCTGAGAAGGAAAAAGACATGTCAAATTGGTTTTGTTACTGTAAAAACAATACTACTCACTTCAGTGATAGTCTCCACCTTTACATCACAGGCCTATGTTCCTTCCCTGACCTCCCTCACAGTCTACTGAAAATGGCAACAGTCTATCCTAATGTAGATGTCATCAGCTTCTGTCTTGGCACCATCACCTCTTACCATTACAGATCTCTCCTCACCTTCACATCCTCAGGACAGTGTTGTCAGTGTGACATGTAATTGTATTTTGGCCAGTCTGTCTTACATTTCCCTGTCTGCCAAAGTTATGAGGTTTAATAAAGGACTTTGTAGGATGTGATATATTCTGGGAGCAAAGGCCTGAAGATCATCGTAACCATGACCTCTTTCAAGACTACCATTTACCTATAGTTGGCCTGTGTGGATAGTTGAGCACAGCACAGTTACTAACTTTACACCGTTGTTAAGGGTAGCCAGAGAACAGGTAGCCTTTGGCTGGCAAGCAATGCAGAAGTGAACCCCAGACACAGAATAGGTAGAAGAGCACCAGACACTGGGGTGATCACAGGAACAGCTGCAGGGGATTCAGCTGTGAGGAGAGATGTGAAAATGCTTTTCAGAATATGCCACAAGATAGCCTGGCAGATCAAAGCAGCAACTGGAAGTGACTGTCAGACTCCAGCGTAGATGTAGTGTAGAGAAGGCATGGCAAGACATCCAATCAATTAAATAAGCCCTAAATTTGCGAAATGTTATAACAGTGATGCAAGTTCAAGAGGAAAACACTAGTTGAGTTTTAACTTTGCAAAAGATCTGAATTTGCAAGTTGCAGAGAAAAAGGGACAGGGAATCCATCAGGAAAGTTAGGAAAGGTGATCACTCTGTTTTCTGGGTAAGTGGAAGACAACGTAACCTATTTTTCATGCACCATCCCTCAGGACTGACTTACACAAGCCATTCATTATACCCACCTCCCCTCAAATCTGCTGAAGCTGCCAGGTAGGCAAAATTATCCAGGCTGATAACATCAATGATCGGACTCACCACTCGGGTATAATCCTGACGGAGAGAGAGGAAGGGGGAAAAAAGTGAGTCAGGCTTTTCTTGAATGTCTGGCAAAGCTGCCAGAGAGATCACACAACACAAAGCTGCACATGTAAATCTATGTCTGGTTTCTCCAGTATGGTTGTGGTAGCTGCACAAGGGAATTGTGGCCACTACATCCAAACGTGGACATGGTGGGTATTAGCCAGCTGTATTCCATGGATGTGGGAAATGGAATTGGACCCCAATACCCAGGAGTGCTGCTGAGAAACAGCTCTTTATTTCCTTCCCAAATCACATGGCATGAATCACTGTCCCAAAAGTTTTGTGTTTGCTTTGGTATCTACTGACAGCATACTTTCTGTTTAGCCACCCTTGAATTAACTTATTATGATCAGCCTAGAAATTACTAAACCTCAGTAAAGCATCTTCCTAAGAAGTAGTATGAATCAAGACTCCCCATCTAAGAATCATATTGCAAACTTTCTAGTACATATAATACATCATATACATCAAAATATTAGGATACTGTGAATACTTTAAGGGGTACAGATATTTACAGTGTTCTTTTGCAATCCTTTTTGTAAGTAGAAGTTGAACAGTTTTTCAACATCATGACACAGGGCATCAAAGGTAGCCTTGTGACAGCTGACATAGAAGATGAAACTGAGCTGGCAATGCCAGAAACAGAGCCTTGTTATCAAACAGCTGCCAGTGTCCATGCTGTTCCTATCCAACCTTCATTTTGTGCCTTGCGATAGTTCTTCCTGATGTAGCACACTTGGCCAGGATGGCATATCCTAGGTGAGAATTATCATTCATGTTTATTCCCCTCTGTATCGTGATGGTTGCCCAGTGTTTGCCCTGCCTGAACCACACAGCACCCACTCAGCAGCTTGATGTGCCAGCCACTACTCCGATCAGTCAACGCCAGGACTGGGTAGAGAAAGACTGAAATCCGAAGTAGGGTGTGTATCAAAAATGTAGGAAGTATGTCAGAAATAGGCTGACTTGAAATCTGCTCACTAAAAAATTAGTATACTAGAGTCAGCACCCAAGTTTTTGCAATTTAGATCATTCCCTGAAGAAACTAGTGAGGTTCTTTCTGCTTGGGGGCCCCCATGCTGCTGCTGCTGCAGCTTAATTTTAAGACCAAGAGTAAAGTAAATATTTATGGGCTCCTGAGACAGAGAATTTATTGAGCAGGTATAAAACATAGATGCTTTTAAGTCATCAATCCTGAAGTTTCACCTTCTTCCACTCCTTCATGTTAAGCCAATCAGACACGGACACAAAGCATCATTACAGCCTCCACCCCTTTTCCTGGTGCCCATTACTCCATGGGATTCTCCTTTTAGAGGGGGTCAGTCACAGCCACTTGCCAGCAAGGCTTGATTTATCCCATAATCTCTCCTCTGCCCTCTTTTACAACAAAGCTGTATGTCTCCCCCTCCAGCTCTGTAGAACAGTCAGGTTCACAGCTGCTAATATTTCCACCTCGTTTTCACTCTTCCAGCCTCACATCAATCCTTTGCCAAGTGAACCATCAAAAGGACATCCCTGCACTCACAGGCAGCTCCTCTGTGTTAGGAAGTCACCTGCATGCAGGTGGCGTATGTTGGCAGCTCAGTGGGAACATTAATGGAAGGAAAATTTTGCCAATATCAAAGCAAAGAGAGGGTCCAGCAGCAAGACTGGAGACGGTAACCATGGAAAAGTTGCACAGTGTATGCTGCCAAAGTGGCTGTTATACATACAGGTGAACAGGACTGGGAAGCATGACACTTGCAGGAGACATGAGGTACAAGCTGATGGTTCCAGCATTCACCATTGCAGCCCATCACTCTGCACCTCCTGCCTCATCACACTGGCAGAACACAGAAGCCCATCTGAGATGCCCTGCCCATCTAGCTCAGGCTGTACTTTCCTCTGTAACAGTCTGCCTGCCTTGGCAGGTTTTGTCCTCACTAGTACTGCTGATGGCACGTGAGGGCAGAGGATCCACCAGCACAAGACAGGCGAGCTACATCCATCCATCCCAGAGAGTGAGTGACATGGTACTCACCTCTTTCACTCTCTGAAGCATTGGCTGCAGCCACTCACTATTGACTTCACAGTGACTGTCTAAGAAGGTGAGAATGTCAGCAGTAGCCACTTCAGCTCCTCGCACCCGAGAGCGAATCAGCCCTACAATGAGGACAGGACAGCAAAGGACCAGGAAGGTTAGGAAGGGAAACGGCTGAATCCCCTTCAGAAAAAATAGTTTGTGCGGCCATTACAGGGGAAGAGCAGGTGATTCTCCAATTTCACATCTCCAGCAAGAGCAGAGAGCAGCTTTAGCAGAGCATCCTCTAGAGACAGTCAGCTGACCCTCCCAGCACACAAAGAATTACTTTTGCCACTTCTGTCCATGACAAAGAACTTTCATCTGGCTCCTTCTCTTCTAGTCATCCTACAGATACCTTGCTGCTGCTTGCTTGTTGTCTCTCCCACTGAGCACTCTGGTGCCTTTCTCACCAATTCCCCATAACCAAATTCTACTCTCTCTTTTTGCTTTTCTCATTGCTTATCTGCTTTATTCCCGTTTGTCCTTTATTCTGCACAGATATCAGCCTGGCTCTCAGCTCTCTCTTTACTTCCTTACAGACCATCCCATTATGTGAGATGCTTTTTGTGAACTAAACAGTGATTCCTGTCTCTCCTTCTAGATCCTTGCTCCAGGCCTGCTGTGCACTGACAGCTTTAGAAATAGGCCAGCACATGTGAGTCAAACTACAGAGCAGCTGGGAAAGTCAGAGTTACCATTTATGCATGTAGGAGATATATGAGAAAAAACTTTCCTTAACTGTATCTCCTTATATATGATTGTTTTTCCTTTTCCCATGTCTCCTACATGGCTTGCTATCTTGCATTCTGAGTTTAAAGGACAGGACTTACACCTATATGTTTACGAATAAAGATCTTAAAATGTGGTTTTTGTTGTAGCCAGAGCTTCTGAGACACTGCTTCTCATTACTGAAAGTCTGAAATGACAGTCCAGGAGCCTTAGAGTTGGTAAGTCATCTTCTTCCTCCACAGAGCCTCCAAGCTAGAATATCAAACCCTTACACTGAAAAAACAAGTTTTAACTATAAGAAACAACATATAAGCAGCTATTAGGCAAACAGTGTCATGTGGAAAAATATGCAAAATCTTTGAACCTACAAAGCTTTAAATGCTCACCTTCTCGACGTGGGTTTCGTAGACACTTGACCTTTGGGATCTTGGTAAGGAGCTGGCAGTCCTCAGCTTAGGGAAGGCAAAAAAACCCCATTTGGCACACATGCATGAATTATTTGGCTTCAACAGAGAGCCCCAATTAACTGTTCTCCTGCTTCTCCATAGGAGGGGAAATTCTGCTTTCACTTAACATCACATTAATCAGCCTGATGGCCTTAATCCTGTTGTCTAAAGAGTACACAGAAGAGCACTGCCTGTTTGCTGTCCTCCTCAGACAGCTGAGCCTATGATTCTCAATCATCTGAGCAGCCAGGTCTCTGCCTCCCACACTCAGCATTTCACAAGAACAATGGGGCGCGTGCTGACAGTGTGGCACTGGGCACTGAGGAAATGGAGGGAACACAGGGAGCCAGGACTGCAAATGACCAAAGTGTCAAGGAAAAGAGGGTTATGTCATCTAAAGCAATCTTATCTGCTCTCTTTGCCTTCAGCAGCTCATCTGGGCATTTCCCACCATTTGTTCTCTGGCAGTTTATGCTTGATTTTGTTTAATAAAGACCACAGGGATGTGACCCAATTCCTTGGAGACATCTAATGCATAGATGCCTGACAGAAGGCTTTGCTGGCAGCTTGCCAGAAGCTCCTGGCACCTCTCATTTACATTGCCCAGGGAAGATGACAGAGGGTTACCTGCTTCAGCCCAGCTGTACCAATGAGCACTGAGTCTTTCATTCTCTGCCTCTTTCTCTATTCCTGCCCTAGCAGAGGTCACAGAAATAACAATTTCTAACTTGCTTTTTTTCTTTGCTCTATCAAGTTCACCCCAGTTTCCATGTTTATTCCACACTCCTTTTCATGTGTCATGCCCCCCCTTTCCCACTGTCATCCTCCCACAGACTGAGCGCTCTGGGGAGAACACAAAGGCCCTTAGGCAAAGTGCATCTCTTAGAATGTTCCTGTACAAGCATTTCCATTCTCAAGGATACGTGAAATCTAAAATACTGCTCTTATGTGGGCACTTCGGCAGCTGCTGCATCATCCAAGGGAAGTGGCTGGTGCTCTGAATTACTGAGAATCAAGATTTTGCTGGGCCTCTGCTACAAGAGAAGGCAATGCTCTCATCTTGGCCAAGTCACAACTTCAGGTATGAGAATCCTTATTAAGTCATTCAATCTGCAGGAGTGGAACACATCACTCTGTCTGTAGCCACTTGCAAGAGAAGACAGACTCTCAGCATCTTTGGAGAAACTGAGGAGGGTATTAAAGTAAAGCATCAGACCTCAAACGTGTGCTAAAATACCTCCATGGAGTGTCTCAGGGAAGTGGCTATATCCATAAATATCCAGCTGCCAGTGAAAAAATGAGAGCTGTCATAGGATGGAAGTTTTTTTTCAATCTTTCTGTTTAGCTAGGAGCCAAATGTGAGTTTTTGGATGAGCCTTGTGCAGAACAGGTACCAGAAATCCATCACTGTTAATCTGGGACATTTTGTCCATTGAGAATTGAATTTTTAGGTACTGAATATGGGACACTTATGATTGTTTGTTGGAAGTGCTCAGAAAAACTGAGCTTCAACAGCTACGCACAGCTCAGTACTTATTCAAATCACACTGTAAGGCCTTCAGAAACTTAAATCCCTCATCTCAGCATCCACCTTTAAAAATGGGTTTTTTTGGCCAAAGCTACTTAAGTATTTAGCTGCAAAATCAAAAGAGCATTGCTTCCTTACCTCAGCAGGCCAAGGTGGGCATTCGCAGCTATCTGTAAAGTGTTCTGAAGGAGCAATTATCAATTATTATAAATGGTACATAACTAGATTGTCCTTGAATCCAGCACACATCATGGGAGAAGCAAGAAGTCTTCTACCCCACCACCTCACCACTACTACACAACAGCCAGGAGCAAGAGCAACTGTACAGATGGAAAGAATCCACAGCCTCCAGTCTGGAGATCTGGTGGAACTCATGCAGTAGACACTCCATTCCTGTGCCAAGCTGCAGAAGAAGGTATGGTGCTGCCCAAAACAATAACCTTTCCACAGCTTCCCACAGGGGTACCTGGCATCCTAGACACACAGAGGCAAGCAGACAGTCTTGCCACGGTCTGTCTGCAGGATCCCAGGCAGCAATTTTCTGCAGGCTCCATTGCACTCTCTTGTTCTCTCTTGGTCTGTAATTACCTGCTCTGCTCATGTACACCGCTGTTACATATATATCTGTGCTAATCAGCTCACCAAATGGTGCATAATGAAACTAGACAGAGATCTCTGGCAAATTAGGGGAAAGCTGCCAAGCTGACAGAAAGGGAAGACCCAATGAAAAGAAAAAGAGAGGAAGAAGCTCTGGCCTCTGCCATGCATGGACATTAAACACAGAAAAACTTTCTTTCTTTTTCTTTTGCATACAGACAAGAGGGAACCTGTGAGGGAGGGGGACCGAACAGAGCAAACAAAAAGCAGAAAAACAGAAGGAAAGAAATCAGTGCAAATGAAATAGGTCCATACTTACGATCTGAGCTGAAGTCATCTACCAAAATGATCTCCTGTATGAGACTGGGAGGGGTGCGGTTCAGAACACTACAGGGACCCAGGGAAGAAAAAGACACTCTTTGTGAGCTGCCATAACAACAATGTTAGGACTGACAGAAATCCACTATGCTATGCATTATAGCAGGAATACCAAACTCCAGTGAAGTGGAAGTGGTGACCTTGCCATTGTAGCAGGGTTCATTGGCAGGAACCAAACTGCAAGTGGGAGTATCCCAGAGAGCTATGACATCTCAGCCAGACCTTACAAGGACCCACAGCCAGGAAGCTGACTGCGGGACTTGCCTGGGGGCAGCTAGCAAAGGATGCTGCTGCATGCTCTCTGACTCTGTAAACAGAGAGGAGAAATGGAGAGTACCACCTGCCCTGAGGCAGCCTGATGGCCATTCCCATCTGCCAGGCTCTGGGCAAAGGTCATCATTGCTGGAGAGTGGAAAGAGCTGCCATTTTCCCCAGCAAGGAGCTCTGCCTCAATACCACAGATGAGAACTGCTCAAGCTTTCTCATCAATTCCCTTCTTTGGAAGGGAATATTGTCAATATTGCCTTGGCAATATTGTGGGTTTGGATTTTTTTTTCCTCTTTTCCTTGTTACTTCTTTCAAACCAAAACACTGTCCTACTAGTTCTAGCAACCCATCTCATTTCAGTAACACCTGCTCTTCTATTTTGAGCAATTCTGGAGAAAGATTGCTGGCTTTTTTTCTCTTTTGGGGGCTTTTTGTTTTATAGAGCAAACAGACAGCAAGAGTTATCCCATACTCGCAGGAATGAGGCAGTAATGAAATAAATTACCATCTTGCTAAGTAACATCACTGATGGCTTTGCATACAGAGCCAAAGTTTCCTCAGTTTGTGAGAGTCTTCTGCTGTCTCACACAGCAAAATTCTGGTTGTTCTGCTGCTTAGTATCACATCCCACTCTATTTCAGATTTATGCTGCTTTATATGCGTCTGATAGTATTTGTATTTTGAGCTTTCATGTCCCTAGGTGACTGAGCTTGCATTTTTCAAAGCTGAATCTCATTTGCTTCTCTTGGCATACACCTCTTTGGATCCTCTCATATGGTGGGGTGGGAGGTGAGGGGGATGTTCCTCTTTGCCATTCTAAGTGCAGCTTCTCCCAGCACAGCCATTATCTGCATATTTTACAGACAAGGTTGCCCTCCACTGAAATTCTTGTCTGTGCAAACTCAATGCAAAACAATCCAGACAGACTGCTTCCTGCAGTATAATGGCTGTAAAATGGTATTCTACACCTTCTCCCACTAGCCTGACTATTGGCAATGCCTACAATTTTCTTCACAAGTTTTACGTCTTCCAACTTAACACAACTGGGGAAAAAAAACCAAACATTTTGTTCTCTCTTCCTTGCCTGTCTACTGATTCCCCAGTAGAGACAACACACTCCTTGAGGAGTTCATAGCTCATTGTAAAATGCCCAGTTCTTCTCTCAGCTCTGCAATAATTTGCTGTGGATCCTTCGGAAAGGTAGTTAATCTTCTTTGCACTTTGTCTTGCCTGTCTTTTTAACAAGGAACACAGTAATCCTAGTTCTTCTCTTCAGTGAGGTGCAGAGACTGGCAATCAATTACTTCTAGGCTCAAAAATGAATTATTAGAATTTCAAAATCCAAATGGCGATTGCTTTTTACAGCAGAAACAGACTGTTCTCCTCTTATCTCATGGATTCCCTACTTACTTTGTCTTTTCTCACAGATTCCTCCTTCTTTCTGTGTTAGTGTCTTTACACTCTTGTATGACACATGACATCAGCATTGCCAATGAGTTTCTTTCCTCTGATGATCTGTCCATCCCTATCAGCTCACAGATAATCCTGTTTATTCCAGATGTTAGCAGAGAAGCGTCTTTTTGCCCTTTGCTTTAAAATAATCTCTGCTTTTGCCATTATTAATATTGTCATTATAATGAGACGCTACACCAAATGCTCTAGCATTACAATAGCATCCTTTGAATCAGAATTTTTACAGGCTGTCTGCATAGGCACTGAACCACTGACAGCTATTTGAATCCATTGACTTAGAGCCTGACCATTCCCCTCTACATTTGCACCAAAACCAAACAGTCCCTGTGACAGTGACTGAAATCAGAAATAGAGACCAGACAACAAAGCAGGTGACTTTCTCTTCTGCAAGAATGGTCACTGCAGCAGAAGTGATGATATCCCTTAATAACTAATCACACATAGACATCAATCACAGAAAATGCCTTTTGAGTGACAGTTGTTTCTGAAAGAGAACAGGATGCCAAGCAAGTAACTGGTTTGAGACTGACAGCTATGTCCTGCTGAGGAAGAGAGATCAAGCAGGCAAGCAGCTCTTGACTGACATACATCTCCTGTGGGACTGAGGATGCCAGCAACAAGCTATTTGAACTGGCATGTTCACAGGTTCAGTCTGATAGCCCATTTCCCTTTTTTTTTCCTATTCCCCTTCTTAGTCTCTTGCTGGATATTTTTAGCCAACTGTCTCCTTCTACACTGAAAATAAATGAACAAAATTTGTCTGAAGGACTCCCTACATGGGACCAGTCAGATTTAGGGCAGCATGGCCTACTGGTGTGCTGGCCTCGTCCTTTAGGCAGGTTGCAGATTGGGCAGCAGGTCCAGCTGACTGCTGCCTTTACCTAGAGCAGAAGAGGAAAATGGCTGGAGCCCACAGCAGAAGGCTCATGCTGCCTCTGGAGACCAGGAAGGACAAGCAACAGGGTGCTGGAGGGAATAAGTTATTCCTCCTCACAGTCACTCCTCTACTTCCCCATCTCCCTCATATACACAAACATTTCTCCCATCTTCAAGGGGCAGCAATAGCACACCATTCCCGTTGCTTCCATCCAGCAGGATTGATCCCAGGGCCAGCAGGGAGAGCTTAGCAACTGCTGAGCTGCCAGAGGTGCTTGTGCAAGTCCATGTATGCACATGTGCAGGTGGGATTAGCAAGAATGCTCTGCAGATCGGGATCTGGCCGCTACAGCTGCCATGTTTAAATCATCCTGAAATAAACTGTAATGGAGGAGTCTCATCCCTGGATCACTTTCCAAGACATTATGGTACCAGCATTGCCACTTTGTTGAGTTACCCTGAAGAGCTGTCAGAATAACACAGTAGGCCAGTGTCTGCCTCAGGGGAGTGCATTTAGGCTCTCTCTAGTTTTAATTTAAGATCAGCTGAGTCCCAGTACCCTTTTCACATATATCTTTCTGGAATTTCCCATCATTTGGCTGATTTTTGAATGCCCAAATCCATGCACTCAACAGCCAGGCTTGCAAAGATCTCAAGTATGAAAACTTCAACTGGTTACTTCAACTGAATACTCATCTCCAAAAATTAGGCCTCTTAAAATGTTTTCAGACACAGAAAATTTTGCTTTTAGTGCTGCTTATTTCCATCAATTGTCCTCTTTCACCCTCACTTCTCTTACAGCATCCCCACAGTGTAATTATGATAACGGAACTTAGGGAAAGGTCCGTAATAACAGTGGAATCATATTTAACTTACACAAGGTGCATCTCAAATGGTTCATTCTAATTATCTAAATAATCATGCTCTACCTAGCTTAAGAAAGCTCTTACAGGTATAGAAATAATGACAGGCTGCAAGTCTGACTAGTCAGCAAGTAAGTAGGCAGTGCAATTTTATGCTTCCTGTTGCTTAATATCACTGTGGTCCTCTGCAGACTCACAGCCAGGTAATAAACCCAACAGAACAGAACAGTCTTGTCTCTTTGATACTTGACTTATTCCAAAGTGCTAGGGATGCAACATAATGCCAGTATTTGTCATGATGACACATTCAGACCAGTTTTGCTGAAAGACAGGACCCTCAGAGCACTGTGAAGGCTTCAACTCCCTCTATAACATCATTGTCATCCTGCAAGTGGGACTTAGTTCTATGCCTCTTCTAACAGTGCAGCCATGATCTGAGCCTTTACCTCTGTGTATGGTTGTCAGTCCTCCAGTGTCTCAAAGGCAAGGCTCCTAGCCAACGCTTTGTTGTGTGACACTGCAAATACTGTAGAGACCAAGAAGAACTCAGCCTTTGGGATCCCTCAAAAGACAGGAATAAATTATTGACACTTCTGATGAGATTTAAGGTAGGAGCAAATCCTACTGCACTGGGTGTAAACTATCTGGCAATGCAGACTCCAGCTCCAGCAGCCAGAGGTCTGAGAGAAAATTCCATCCACTACACCATTCACAGCAGAATGCAGCCAGTTCTTCACAACAGCAATCCTCCAGTGGCAGTAGGATTGCATGGACCAATTTGAACAGATGGGTCATCCAGTTTTCAATGTCCATGTTGGGAGTTCTGGGTTGCAGGAAACCATATCTGAGAGACTGGTATTGCCACATCTTGAGTGCTGTACTGAGTTCTGGGCTTCCCAGGACAAGAAACAGTGGGATATGCTGAAGCAGGTCTAGTGACGGACCACTAATTAAGAGACTGGAGCATCAGATGTATGAGGTGAATTTGAAAGAGCTGGGGTTGTTTGCCCTTGAGAAGAGAATACTCAAGAGAGTTTGCTGAGTCTCCATACTTGGAGATGCTGAAAACTGACCAGGCATAACCCTGAGCAACCTACTTCAATTGACCTTGCTTTGAGAAAGCCTGGCCTGTTAGGGCATTGGCAATGTTCATCTGCTTGTTAGTACACATCACTTCCATATGATATCTGGATATCAATTTCCCTATGTAATACTCTGCTCTGAATGTCACCTTCTCTTCATTTTAACTATCATGGCATCTGGCTACTTGACTGGCTGCCTTGAATTTTTCTTAAGGATTCTACTAGCATGGTTTGAGCACCTAGCTGTTTGCTGTCTGACCTATGATGGAATCGGTACAAATCTCCTCCTATTGTCCTAGCAACACCACGGTTTCAAACAAATCTGCTCATTTTCTGAGCAGTGACTCTATAGAACTCATTGTATGGTTCAAACGAAGAGGAAATAATAGAAGTAAAAAGACAAAATGTGTTCATGTAATATATACAGGTGTCTGGAAACACAGTATTACCAAACTTGGCAGACAGAAACCCAAGCCTTCTAGCCATGAGGCCAACTTGGAAAAGCCTGATATTTATTCACATAGCACATTTCTCTAAGTCCACAGGACCTGTCAGGGGAAGAAGTGGCAACGATGAATAATGCATTCCTGTTAGTGATATCATCAGTTCAACCTTCTACACAGACAATTCACTCTTCCTTCAGCCTTCACAAGCTGTTCCCGGACCTGCCTGCAGGCTTCAGAGACCCTCTGAGAAACGATAACTCAAAAAGGGCAAGGGGCACCTTTTTCTGTGAAAACTAAAAGGAAAGGAGCCTCCCTGGGTTCTGTGGGGGTGATGGAAGAGGGGGGTGAAGGAGCAGCTGAGACACTGCTTTGAGGTACAGATGACTGCATGCTTCCATCTTACTTGGGGATGCTGACAGGCCCTATGCCACCAATTTACTTAGTTAGATTTGGCCACTACTGACACTCAGATATGAAGAGACACTGGTACAAGACAGCAAGCGCCCTTGCAGGCTCAGGAGGGTCTGTGTGCAAAGCACCAGGAAGGATTTGGTGGGCCATCAGGTTCAGCAACTCTTTACCATCAAATGACCCTGAGCACCTGCTCAGACCACAAGAGCTCAGTCTCCACGAGATTTGTTCATCACTTTCTGCTTGGAAGACTTACAAGCTGTGCTCTTGCCCACACTGAGCAAGTCCCTGCTCCTGTAACATGCACCCTAGCAGGGAGCTGGATGCTTATTTCCATTTACTGAACACAGTTCCTCCCAAGCCTCCATTCCTCAGTTGCACCTAGCAACACAGTGCTCTCTTTGGTCCCTCTTCATTCGTCCAAACCAAGCTCATACAGACTCTGCTCGCCTACAGATGCAGGCCCCAAGTCCTTTCCTGCTGCTCATGATTCCCCCGACAGGAGTCAGACAGTGACTAAGTGCAGCTATGCTCTGTATCTGAAGATATGCCCACATTACCAGACCAAGCTCCTGGCTTGTCCTAGAGGGCTAGCTCAAGGGTAGAACACTAGCACATGGAGAGAACTGCAGCCACTCTTCTTGTCTAACTGCTGGAAAATGCCTAATTCTCCACTAATGGCCTTCCAGACTCCATCATTCAGACCAAGCATCCCTTGTCGAACTCACCTCTTCACTGTGCGGAGCAGGGTAGATCGTGCCTCATTGTGGAAGGTGATGATGAGACTGGTAGCTGGCAAGTCAGTGTCATAGCGTACAGAAGTGCACCTGCCACACAGGAGAGCAGAACTGTAAGTCAAACATCACCCAGCAGCAGCCACAGCAGCAATATACCCAGAATTTATAAGAAGAGAATAATATGCTAAAATCAGAAACAGCACAGTCGAGCTGCACTCGGCAGACCCTGCACCACGTTTGGAGAGCTTAAAAGGAACTGTGCCAGTTGAAAGGCAAAGTTTTGAGGCTGTGATACCTAAGCTCACAAACCTGCATGCTAAGGAGGACATGTGGGTTTTATAGTGAACAAAGTTTCAATATCATGGACTCTTAGTCCCTAGATTTATCTGTGATTCACATAAAATCTTGTTTATTCATGCATAGGACATGCATTAGGATATGCTGAGGATGCATGGAGCTGGTACACTCAGGCATTGCTGCATAAAGCACTTCAAATTCTTTGGACATTGAGCTTTACAGAAAGGAAAACACAAGCTGATCTGCACTGGGGAGTTGCTGAGGTTCAACACTAAGAGTTCAGCTGGCAATGAAGAGCAATTCCTTCTGTCTTCTCATCTGACTTTGTAACGTTAGGTATATACACACATTCTCACACTTGGAACCAAGAATTAACTTGTACTAGGGCTATTCATACCCCTGTGAAGAATCAAGTTTCTGTGAAGAGAACAACTCACAGATGTGAATCCTGAATCCTGTTCTTGCAGATGCTAAGCATGGCAGATTTAGGCTGACCCGCTCCTCCAAAGTGTCTGCCCGCTGAACTTCCAGCCAATGTCAAAATGCAGTCAATCTGCACTAATTTGCTGTCCAATGAAGAGCCCACGCCTGTTTTTAACAACTCAAGGCCATATGTAGACTGAACTCATCCTGAGAGGGAATACAAATCACTTCTTAGAGCCACTACTTGTACTCCCACATTTACTTACTGTTCTTTTATGGTTATTGCTAAACTGTTACTGCTTTTATCATCACATTCATTCTTACTTGGTTTATGACTTTTTCATTGCAATGTTTTATTAAGGGGACCACAGATTTATAAACATATAAACAAACCTTGATAAAGACTAAAGTGGAAAATGGGAGACCAGACATGAGACATACCATATTTATTATTGTTTCAAAATAACTCCATGATGTAATGCATACAAAATGTATTAAGGAATCAGGAAGTGGAAAAGCAGAAGAGGCTGGTGGTGTATGTGTTATTTGGGGAAGTCTTCTCAAGATTTCAGCATTACTACAGCATCACAGAGGACAAGGACAAGGCTTGTGCTTGAAAGTTGACCCTCTCTTTGCTTTGGATCAAAGAAACAGCTACATGCTAAGTCAGAAGGAGCTTGTAGGATGTGGAGTCAAGTATGTCCATGCTCTGCTTGGGTGCTTAAGGAAAAATTGACATGTTAGTGACCTATTGACCTTCCCCATTCCTTAAACACAGAGCCATGTCCACAATCTAACTTGATTCAGATGAAATAAGTCCTCATCCTACATTGCCATCCCAGCAACTATTACAATATTGTTATAAGACAAGATACTCAAACACAGTTCCCTCATTCCCAAATTCCCACCCCTTCAAAGGGGAGGCACATAGAAATAGGTTTGTTTGTTCTCATTATATACTACTTTGGACTCCCCACTGCTAAAGGGTATCCTTAGAAAGCTGGGTCTGAAATGACCATACATTTTCAGGAAATTACATTTATGTTGCTCTTCAGACTGAAGTGCACAGATGAGACTTCACACAAAAAGCATGCTCTGCATGCTAACACAAATCAAAATAAACAATAATTCACCTTTGAAGTGAACTGGTTTTAGGCCAGAACATGACAGCAGATTAACAGAAAACAGCAATTCTGCATGGTTACTGAGTCAGTAACCCAGGACTCTAAGTCACTGGGAAGACAATCTCTAGTACGATGCTGGGGAACAGGAGCACAAGACTTGGATCCCACAACCAAGATCTCAACTGCTTGCTTTTACAAGGATGCTGACAGCTGTCACTGCTGTCAGGCTCACAAAGCCCCATGTCTCCTGGCATCCCTTTGGCAGTTTTAATCAAGTTAGATGCCTGGTTTCCTGTTCCCAGCAGCTGTGAAATGTTGCTTTGCAACCATCGGTAGGGTCTAGGACTGAAGTAGACTGTTTTACACTATCCTATCACTATCAATCAAACAGTTTTCAAGATGCAGCACTACCTCTTTATACTCCAGAAACTACATTATGTGAGACTATTCGCAATTTAAGGATGAATTTATTCAGCAGAATAAATCCACCCCTAGTGGAACATAGACAGAACAATGAGGATTTTGCAAGCCATGAAACATTGTACTTGCAGGTTAGTCTCATTCCCCCCCCCCACAGCAGCTTCATCAAAACAGTAATGCTCAGGCTGGAAGAAGGCACCAAATCAGGTTCGACAGCCAGGGCACAGCAGGTGAGGAACACTAGTGCAAAGCAAGGCTGCAACAAAGGTATATTTTGCAGCCAGGAGAGGGGGTTGCTGAGGGAAGCCTGAGTGTGAGGGAAGTTGTACAAAAAACAACGGGCTGATGAACAATTTGAGCTGCAATGGAGGGGTTGTGCCAAAACAAGATGATGCCTGGACCTGGAAAAAGAGATGCTACAAAGATGGGGCTGAATTAATCAAGGGTCTCTGAGCATTTGAGACCTTTCCAAATTAACCACAAAATTCAGTGAATTAATGGACCAACACTGGAAAAGGAAAACCCAAAACATCCTTGGTCAACATTGCAGAACAACACGGGAGGACAGGGGTATCCCTGCACCAAGTAGCAGCCATGGCTTGGAGCAAGGGCTGCAGGGTACCTGTAGTGCCTGGTGTCCCGAATGGGTCGATCGCTGCTCAGTCTGTCGCTCTCCAGCTGATTAAAAGCGTGCTGGCGGTAGGGGTCTTCTCCAGCCTTCAGCAGCTTTGAGGACAAGTAAGCCTTTTCATCAAAACCCCTCCGGCTGTTCTCTCCTGGAGGAGCCCTCGTCATCTAGGGCAGAGACAAGCATCAGAGCATCAGGGAGAGCAGGCGACCCAGGGTTAGACACAGGTAATAAGCTGAGATATTGGCACATATCTGAAAGTGGCTTGGATATGGGGGAAGACAGGATAGGCAAGAGCTTGGAAATGAGAGCAGGAAACCCTCACAGATTAGGTTTTGTAATTACCTTCTTTCAGGAAAATTGCAAGCCTCACTATCCTTGCTGACTGAACTGGGATGAAAGCTGCTGTTCTAATAGCACAAGCAGAGCCAAATTCCCTTTAGCACTTGTTACACAGAATGTGTGAGACTGCAGGCATTTGGAAATCCTTCTAGTTGATGCATGTTTATGAGCAGTCTCCAGCCAAGGTGGCTGAAACATAGTATTTTGAGGAAAAAGAGTTTCACCCTTTCCACAAACACTATTGCATAGAAACACAGAGGCAGCTGATTTAACAGGTTCCCTGCTGTCCCTTGCCCAGTCTCACAGAAGTCAGTGATACAGCTGGAAGCTGCATTTGACTGTGCCCAGTACTCCACAAGAATTCAAATATGTAAAGCCACCCCTCTCGTTTCCTAATTTTCACAGAGTCAGTGCAATACCAGCACCTGAAAATCATTCACTAGGGCCACCAGAAAGGAGGATGGGCACAGTTCTGGCCTATGTTGAACTCTTAGATACGAGATTTTGGAAATAACATACAAACTCTAAAATATCGGCTTAAAATCCATTCAGGATTGCTTATACAATAGTAATAAAAAAAGTAGTTAAACAAATTGTCTCTGGTAGCCGTTTGATAGATGAAATCATGAAGAAGCTATAAGATGCTCTCAGCCTTGTGTGAGAGAGTGATGAAGCTCCCTAAAACTGCTGCAAGGGGCAGCTACTGGCATGTACATGTTTCATTTAAAGCACTGGATAATCCTCAGCTCTTGAGATCCTTTTATGTCAAATAGTTTGGATACAGGTTTGATCACATTTCTCCTTCAGCTAAAGGGCTCCTATTAGGAGTTACAGAGGGCAAGAGACCAGAGTGGTCCCAAATATCACATGGCATCTTGGTTGAGCCATCTTAATGGGTCAGGACCTAGCAAGAGACCTAGCATTACAGCAAATTCCTTAAGCAGTAATGTGCTTACAAGAACATACATCTCTCCACCTTTCTCTAAGAGCTACCCTGCAGTGCAGACAGCCCTAGGAGAACCAGACAGCCGGATAAGATGATGGCAAATGAAATTCAGCATAGAGAAGTGCAAGACAATGAACATTAGAAAAAACAAATTGAACTACCCATGTACATTGATGGATTTCAAATGAACCATGACCACTCGGGTTACAGATTTCAGCAGCTCCATGGACAGCTCAAATGAAACCATGCACTCGGTCTGCTGACATGGGAAATACAGAAAATTGAGTGCACTGCAAATGGGACAGAGAAAACAGAAACCACCGTGAACAATTATACAAAATCAGTAACAGCTCAGCAGCCATGGCCAGAGCACAAGTTTTGTCTAGCCTGTCTCTGGAAGGCAGCTACTAGAGGATGAAGAGAAATTAGAGGTCAGGACTATTCCACTTGGAGAGAAGATGAATGAAGTCAGAAAAAAAAAATTAATGTGGCCCATAAAATTATCCCTAATACAGCCGAGGTCAGCCTGATGCTCAGATTTCCCTTTCTTACCATATTCGAATGAGGGAAACATCTTTTCATAGCAAAAAAAACCCAAAAGAAACTCCTTCAACCACTGTACAACCAAGTCAATGCTTACAGATTTACTTTAATGCAGGACACACAGGCACAGTCCAGTGGATAAGTCTGCCTTTGTTCCACTCCTCCAGTCAGAGAGTGCCCTGCTCTGCCACCCCCTTCTCAAGGGATGCTGCCACCATCCTCTCCTGCCCTTGCAGCCGCCACTGCAGCAACCTCACCAACTGGGCATGTTGCTGGGTTACAGAAATGTCTCAGTTACTTTTATGGCTGGTTTCACAGCCTGCTGCCTAGAATCCCCCTTGAAATCATATTTTCAGTATGACGAGGAAAATAATTACCTTCATACCTCTAGAAACTGAAATGCTTTCTTTCTTTAAATTATACTAGGAGTTTTGTCAGACTTGGCTTCCATGTCGCTTTTTCCTTTCACCCTGGAAAACAATGGTGATTTGCAGCAAAAGCCCAGCTTATCACATGCCTTTGAATATTCTGCAGTCACTGGCTTGCCCTCTGCTACTTATGTCTCCCCAAGCCATGGAAAAGTAACAGCTGGTTTTGGTTTATATTTCCAGGAACATCCTAGGAAACATTTGAAGTGGCAACAAATCTTTAGGAGACTTTTTTCTCAGGGCAGCAGGAGGGTTGGGGACTTCCCATGGTGGGGAGCAGGGTCTGGCAGCCAGGGACCATCTCACACCCCAGCCAGACATCGGGCACCATGAGGAGGCACCAGGGCAGCCCCAGCCCTGGGCACTGGGCACCTCTCTGGGACAGGATGGGATGGGGGCCCGCCTTGGCAGGGCCCATGGCTGGGCAGGGCAAGGCCATTGGGAGCTAGAGACCAGCCCTGCTGCACTGTCACTGGGGCAGGGGCTGAGACACCCCGGGGTCCTTGCCATGGGCAGGGTGGGGAAAGCTCCAAGGGGACAGACATGGAGTCCTGGGCCTTGGGCAGGGTGGTGAGATGCTGGGGAGTGGGCAGGGACAGGACTAGTGCCCTCAAGGTCATGACACTTTAAACTTGAACTATCAGGGGTAATTCCTCTAGATGCTATGGTTCTCACATTGCTTATACTTCAAAAAGTGGTAAAAGACCACTTGGAATTGATTGTCAGTTAAGAATTAAGTCCCACTTGCAGTTTTATCTCAGACAATATCTGTTTGTGTTCTTCTCACACAGGGAAAAGGGAGGATTCAGGAGATGATAGCTAGGAGGGCCTGGCTTCAGCTTCCAGAAAAGCCGCTAATCAATAGATAATCAACAAGTAATCAAACATCCATGTATGAGCACCAGGTAATAAACAGGAGCCAACTGAGATTTGTCAAGACTGATCATGTTCAGACCAAGCTGATTTTCTCCTGTGATGGAGTAATCAGGTTCAAGGGTGTAGAGAAGCAGGAAATAGGTACATCGTGACTTTGATACGGTTTTTGCTAGGGACTGTTAGGATGCTGTCATTAGCAACCTAGAGAAATAATAGTCTAGGTGAAACTACTGCAGCATGGGTGAAACTGTTTGGAAAGCCACTGTCTGAGCAGAATTATTAGCTGGTCACTGTCAGAGCAGAGGAGCTGCAGTAAGAGCAGGTCTTAAGGGTTTGTTCTGGATCCAGCACTATTCAGTATTTTCTTATGAAACTTGGATATTCAGATAGAGTATGTTTGTCAAATCGATAGGAAATAAAAAAAAAAAGTCAGACATGTTGGGTAACAAGACTAGAATTCAAAAATGTCTGAAAACAGTAAATGCAGTTCAATATGGGTATTGCATTCCTCGGTCTGTGCTGACACAAAACATGGCAGAAACAGCAGGGTAGTAGGTCCTCAGGAAAGCCCTAGACATTACAGCTCTGTACAAATCACACGACAGCAAAGTTAGATTAAGAAAGCAGAGCAAACACAATCCTGCGTGGAGCCTAGACAGCTATGAACAAGTCTGAGAGAGTGAATACAAAACTTATTTTTAACAACTGACTTGCTTTATCAGATTATTTTCCTAGAATGTAGAAGCTACAGGACTACAGGATGTTTATCACTGTTAAGTCAAAAAATACTTGACAGGGGCAGTATATGTTCTCCGTGAAACCCTGTCAAACCCTCTGAAGAGGACAAACTGATGTCTACCCCCTATTCCCTGTCTCTTCACATTAACACTTCTCACTTCAGGAAGAAGTCAATATAAACAAAAATTAGCTTTGGTATATTAAAGGCACAGTATGTACAGCTGAGTGCAGAGTCAAGACTTCTACCATACCAACAGGACAGTTCATACCCACAAGCCCTTTATGTACACCTTGTATCCCCCATGCCTGAGGCTGGGACTACAAGTGGGAGTTAGGGGAGCAGAAGAGCCCAGTTCCTTATGACTGATATCCTGTGATAGATTAAAAAAAAAGTGCTACATGAAAGCAGAAATAAAGACGAAAAGGCACTGGAAATGTGATTGTCTAGACTAGGGATTAGCAAATACTTTGCACAAATTAAGCTTTGTCCCAAACATTGCTGAGACCTCCAATAAAATTCACATATCAAAATTTCAGGAAATACTGCAAACCTTCTAATCTTATTTCACCATTTCTCATTTTCACACATGCTTTTCCCTTTCAGTGACAGAATGGACCCAGATGATCTTCTGCTGTTGAAAGTGTGTTCTTATTTGTGTTTTTACATGGCTCAAGAGACCAGAAACTATTTAAATAGTGACATTAACTTTGTAAGTGAGGGATTAAGGGAAACGAACGAATGTCATGCACATCTATGAAAACTTGAGAGCCTCATTTCTCGACTAGCATAGGGATATTCCTTTAGGCCTGATTCCCTGTGAAATAGCAAATAATACAGACAGTGTGATTCACCTTTGTGCTTTGTCACTGTCTGTCATCAGACACAGGCACACCTACTGCCACATCGTTCCAAAAGTCACTAAAATCAGGGTTGGGGAATTCAGGGCCCTGAGATGGATTTTTTTTAACAACAGGATTGGCCAAATTCAAAAAGAATAACCATATGCCAAGGGTCATGAGGTATTGTTACTTAATTAGAGTATGGTATACAAAACTCTCAAAGGTAAGTACAATTAATAATTTTACAGTTACTGTGAAATTAGTCCAACAATTAGTTTTATGTGACACGATGTAGACTTTGCTGCTCTTACACTTCTTACAAGTTTTTAGTGCTAGTACAACAGTTTCTCCTTTTGTTTAAGTTCATTTTCATGGTTGTGTCAGCTCTATCAAACCCCAGAAATGCAAAGCATCAATTCCAAGCCATCCCCAGCAAGTATCTTTTCCTGGAAGACTCAACTGACCGGGAAGGTCTAATTGATCAATATGGACACAAAACAAGCCAGAGAATAAAAACTTCACCAAACCTTCTTCCCATTTGAGGCCTCCCTTCAATTTATGCCACTGCTGCAGCCTCACATTCTGTCACTGACATGATCCCCAACCCTGGCAGTATCTCCCTCCCACCAGCTCTGCAGGTCCAACCACTTGCCCTCTGAAGTGGTTTAATGCCAGCTTTAACCCACCGGATTGAGATACACCCTTGCTGGCTGAACAAATTCTCTTCCTTTAGAGCAAAGGTCAGAGCCAAGTCATCTCTGCAAATCATAGTGGAGCTGCTAGGGCCTGTATGGTGTGAAATTTTTCTCTCTGGAAAAATCTAGCTCACTTCACATGCTCCATACATGGTCCTAGTGACCTGAAGACAAGTCCCAGAGAGGACAAGACAGCACAGCACCACTACCAGCAATAAGATGCTGGGAAGCACAGCAGTCCTTGGGGATACTACAGAGTCAGGTGCTGCTCAGCTCTGTAATCCATATGCTGGCACATGAATGGGCTATGAATGGCACAGATCACAGACAGGGCACGACTGAGAGCTACAGCAACTTCCATGAAATTCCTGGAGAGCAAACTACTCTCAATGGGCTGAACCTGCAGGATAGTGTGAGCTGAATGCCTGTTGCCGAGAGCATTGGTTTCAGAGGGTGTGCCGCATTTCCAGTTGGGGTTAGGAATCTCAGTGTCCACATGGCTTTTATTATGTCTCATGAAATAGTCTGTACACTTCTCCAAAAAATCACTCATAATATTAGAGAGAACAGCCTGTGCCTGACAGCATAGGGCCGATTTTATTCATGCTTTAACTGCATAAAGCATTTTAAATGTGGTTTAGCAACCACACTCTTATGGAACTTCTACTATGAAATGTTAATAAAAACTACCACAGTTAAATACAACCATCTCTGTTATTCAGAACTGCTGACAGAAAAGCTCAGAGACCGATTTGAGTATTTCTTTTGTAGCTTGCACAAACCATAGTAACACAATGGAAGCAGTACAGCTACTTGATCAGCTACCACAGCAGCTAATTGGTCAAAAAAGCATGTCTACCACCATCAACACTGGACAATACTGAAGCCTGCTGCCAGTTCCAAATTGGGCTGGAGAGACCAGTGGTGGGCTCCCAGCATGGGCTATTTCTAATGCCCTCTGAGAAGAGGCTTGGTCACCAGCTCACAGGGCTTCTCCAGGCCCTGTGACAAAAGCTGCAGTTGCCAAGGGATGGTAAGAGTGAGAACCAGAGAAAGTCTGCTGGGGCTTGCTTTCCAGTACTGATGCTTGCAAAGTGTTTCTCCACCTTCCTATTCTTTTCCACAGTCTCCTGGCATTTATTGCCTTCCGTGCAATTCTCTGTCAACTCTGCAAGACTGCATCTCTTCTACTCTCTTCTGTTTCAGCCCTGAGAAACCCTTTCTTTCCATCCCTGCCTTACGGCTAGGAAGACATGCAATTCCACCAAACATTTTTTATTTTGTTCTTCTTTTCTTCCCTCGTAGTTTCACCACCAAATTGTTGACAAGCAAAGTGTCCCCAAGAATCTGGCCTGTAAAGATGGATATTCTGTACAAGACAAGAAAGGAGAAGCAACTACATTTCTGCATTTGGCTTCCACAGCAATATTCTCCCCACAACCATTGATTTGGATATTGCTTTCAGAGCCTCCTCTAAGAGATACAGAAGATGGCACAATGTTTTCCATGTTATTCCCTGCAGCACGGATTAGATGAACATCACACTCTCCTACAATGTATTTCACAAGCAGACATGGGTTGTTAGTGTGAAGAGTTTAGATAAAGGATGTTGCTGACTTACAGGTCACAACACTGTCTTGATAGACAAAGCTTGGTCACTAACTTTCAAGCAGAGTTGCCTTGGTTTTACAGCTGGTCTTTTGGTCAGTTCTAGGGAAGAAAGCAACATAAGAGAGCAAAACAGTGTGGGGGAACTTTACATGGGGGGCAGCCAAAAAAAAACCAAAACCCCCAAAAAACCAAGAGCAACTAAATTACTGTCTCTGTCATAAGCAGTGGTTCTCTGACAGCTTCACACACCACTACCATCATCAAATTCCTCAGAATACAGAAAGCTGGTGTCTATCCTACACAGCAAGGAGGTGGGACTGTGTTAAGTACACACAGTCTTGCTTCTGAGGTACCCATGTGGCCTCTGTCTAATGATCCAACTTAGCCATCTCTTCAGTGACCTTGCGGAGAAGCAACCTTCTTATGATACTTCATCCAGATCCTTGTCTACAGTAGGGAAGAGATGCTTCCAGGAAGCATGTCCTCAGGATCACTTTGCCCGGGGTCTCGAAGGTATGCAAAGCAGTATGGATTGATAATTGGAGGACAACTAAAAGTAACATACTGCACAAGCCCCATGGCACACTACAACACACCTCAGTCTCATTCATTTTACAAACAGCAGCCCTAAAGAGAGTGGTGTACTCGCTGTCGTGCTGGTTATATGAGCTCAGCATCACACCGTGTGCAAACAAGTCACTTTCACATGCAGTGACTGGCTTCAGTACCAACTAACGCCTCTCTATGCCCATGTATATTAACAATCAATGCATAAATCATGCCAACTTGGATTCCCCTCTGAATACAGCCCAGATGTATATTCATTGTAGAATGATAACCTGAGAAGCTGGAATTTATTATACAACCTCACATGTGACAGGTGCACAATACTACTGTTTATCATGCTCTACAGCTGGCCAAGGCACATATAGCATAAACAGATACAACATATAGCAGGAGGTGACTTCTATGAAGTTATGGCCATCTTTGATCCAGCTATGTAATCCTGAATAGACCTCGAGTAGTTAGCAAGATAGTTAGGAAGGGCTAGATCCTACAAAGTGTTGTGGCCCAGTTGCCCAGAGGCAGGAAGACATTTACCATAACTGGAGGGAAGGGACATGATACCCTAAGGTATCCTCCTGGTCTTTTGTTTTTAGGAGCATAAAGTAAAGCAGTGGAAGCCAGAAGGGTTTCAAAAACAGATGCCTAAGGGTACTCTCTTCCAAACATTTCAGAGGAAATGAAGCTGCTTAGCATAGTAGAAATCCAGACCCCAGATGAGGTAAGGCAGTTGCCAAGGCCCAATTCTTTCCTCAGTTTGAAGTCTAATGCACACAGATGTCCATTATGAAAACTTGAAAAATCATTTTGCAGTTTTTGGGTTTAATATATTTATGCCATTCACATACATTGATTTTGTATAAACATCCACATGTCAAGAGTCACACGGCTTTTATGTTCATTCAGTCTTCATCTTGTACCCTGGAGTAAAGTCATTTGTTCCCTACTTGGCAAGCTTTGTTGTGATATGAACACTGCCATTTTTTGCTCATAGAAATCTTAATGCTTTTGCATTTCACTCCGGAGAAAAACAATGTGGAAAACTCCAAGAAAAATAGCAAGTGGATGGTCTTCAAAACTACTGAGTACCAGCATGAGAGGGGAGTGTGAGGTCTATTGGGTTGCTGTTCCCTGAAATAGTACTTGTTTTCCAAGCACCCCTCTCTATATCCATAAATATCCATGACAACATCTGGTGCCAGGGAGAAGACAGACAATAAAGTACACTATTTGAATACCTAAGGGACTAGGCCATTCACGCTGGCACCTGCACCAAAACAGCAGCATTGTCAGAAAGAGATCCCAGTGGGTAGCTGGGGACACAGTGCCTCCGGGCATGAAAGTTTTGAACAGAGAAAATGGTCACATAGACATGAAGCTGTCTGCTCTGACATCTGTTTAGTATCACACAGGAATCATCCTTAGCAAAGGCCATCTGGGTTACTTACTGTATACAGGAATACTGCTCTGCTAAAGGTCATACATACACAGTTTGTAAAAGTGTGTTTGGAGGTCCTTCAGAGTGAAAAAGGCACTATGAGAAGCTGCATTTTTTCTTTTGGAAAAATATCCCAGTCTTCACAGACATCTAGATATGCAAAGAATGCCCCTGGTTTCCTAGTGATTTTGAATTAGGAAAACAAGGAAGAAAAACAAACAATGATTTGTTATTTGGCTTTTAAGTGTTAGATGCCCAGTGGTCACTTAGGCACTACCTGAACCCTCATCTATAGAACCCGTATAATGACAGACTGACATACAGCATTCTGTATCAAGACAGATGATGCCCTCATGTTCACCTGGCAGCACCCACAAAGTCAGTAAGACAGTTCAAAGGAAGGTGGTCTAGATCTTCGTAAAACATCAATCACATAAACCGTGTCTCTCTATGCCCACTCCCCCACCTATGCTGTCTGCACAGACACAACATGTGTATGTGCCTTCCCTGCCAATGTACTAATCTATTCCCTTTGAACTCAAGTGACCTACATTCAGTCCTTTCTCCCAGTGAATCACAACTGAGTGACAGATGCTGACACAGATATTTTCACAGAAAAGGAGAAAGCAACTTTAGGCTTCCTAAGCTGCTAACCTAGTAAGCAGTGGACTAGTTACCTAAGAGATGAGCAGAGATCAGCTAGCACTGAGAAGCAGGCACTACTCATTCAAAGCATTGAAGTATTTAATTGTATTAAGCTTGAGGCTCATTTTCTTTGCCTTCAAGATCATGCTGCAAGGGCTTTTTGCTAAGGCTAGAGAAAGGAAGCTGAAGTACCTTTTTAATTATACGTCCTCAAGGGTTAGAGCTTTAAATAGAGATTAGAAGATTAAGAATAAAACAGTGTGTTTTTGCAAGTAGCCAACATTCACACTCCACAGAAATACTATGCACATGCACAGCTGAGCCAGGAAGACAAGGGAATATTTCAGGACATTTCATACTGCCACCAGGGACAAACCCAGCAGTAGGTAGGAAATTCTCCCCATCTTCCAGCAAGGAAAGATTTTTCCCTAATGTGTTTTTGTTAGCAGGTCTTGCTCGAACAGTGATGATTTGAAGTATTAACTAATTCCACACCAACTCTCTCCTCTCTCTCCATGTTAATCACCAGACAGATTCTGTTACAGCCTCTCACAGCTGCACCAGGCAGGTGGGAAGCACTACACATCCCGTAGACTGAGCAAGGTGGCAGTCTGGCCTCAGGAGTCACACTCCTGCCTTTGTGCCAGCTGTGCCAGGTACCATGCTGCTTATGAAGGCTGGCCCACAGACTCAGAGCCTGCATGGACCTCGTCTTCCCAGGAAATAACACCTGAGCAGGACGTGACTTTGATGAATAAGACAATTTAACATGATGCTCCACACAGGTCTTCCTCACACTGGCTTTTGAACATCACAGAGAAAGGCTTTTGGCAAGACCCGTTGGTTAGGAGTCAAACAGGAACAAAATGAAAATGCAAGTAATGTGTAAAGAACCAACCAAACTGACATTAAACAGAATGACTTCATGTAACCCCTCATGTCACCACTGAATTATGACCTGGTTTCTTAGAGAAGTTCAAGAATGACCTTCAGCTCACAATGCAGAGGTTCAAAGCTAAGAGATTTACTCCCAAAGACTGTACTGATATAACTTCAATAGCAATGCTGCATAAAAATAAATAAATAAATCCATGATTTATTACACAAATGAGTCCTTATGTATACAGCCTTCTTCACTCAGACATCTTCTCTGCCATGCATTCAGCCCTGTGACATGCAACATTGTTTTCTAATAGTGGAAAAACTCATTGTCTATTTATCTGTGATGATTTGAGAATATCATCCTGTTGCCATTTTGTTTAGGAGACAAATGATATTCCATTATAATTGATTAATTTTTCAGTTATTGCGTTCCTCCAATTCCAGGATTCAGCAATCGATTTGAACTGACAAAACCCTCAGAGCCATGCTCTGCTCCTGCTTGGGTTTCCACTGCAAAGGCATTAAATTCACCTTCCCAACAGCAAATTTAATCAAGGATGCATACCAATAAAGAATCATGCAATGGGCTCATATATGACTGTCAAATATGAAAAACACCTGGGTTACACTATGCAGGCCTCTAGATTTCAATCACATTATTAATAGAGGCCTCCTCAATAGCCTCTCAGCTCTGTCATTTAATTACTGTCAACCAGGAAAAAGCTGGGCATACAAGGAAGAGCAGAACCACTGAAACAGGTATCTCAAAAATACACTCAGGAAATGTATGGCCACAAACACATGGAAACACAGTTCTGCCCATGCAAAAAGTGCTGCAGTCCCTCACACAGCCACTGTCTCATTCTCCAGGTGCAAACTGCAGAAAAAAAAAAGCCAATTGATAGCAAGGATCTTTAAAATCCATTACGCGATCAATCCCTGACCAATACAAAGAACAGCCACTCTGCACACATAGTGCTCATAGTTCTGTATTATAAGATCATCTTGTAAAGATGCAACTCCTGGGTTATGCTGTTAGGAGAACTCACTTCAGAGCTTTTCTATTGATAAGATAATTTTTTTGCCTTCACAGTTACAGAAGAAAAGAAGGTGGGTATGTAGAAATTCAAAACCAGAATGTAAAGGACATAACTTTTCACTTTCAAATCAAGTAATGTTTGAATGCTTGTAGTCAGCAGTAACACCACTACAGAAAACTTAGGCTATGACTGTTTTCTTGGCCTGGCTTAACCATAAATCTGATCAAGCAGATTTTGGGAGCTGCTAGCTTTGAAATGATTTATGAAAAGATATGTTTGACATTTTTCTCCACATATTTGACTAGTGAGATTTTGCCCAAATTTCATTTTCAGAAAGCTCCCAGAGTCCTGCAACCTGGTCCCGCTTTTCTCTCATCACACAAAAACTGCAGTCCTGACATGACCCCATTCCCCCACTCAGCTGCCTCACAACCCAGTCACCAGCTCAGCAGTTTCCACCCTATGAGCAAGATTTTACTTTTCAAAGTTCATTAATGGGTCATAAAAAAAACGTGGGTGTCTGTTTCTGATAGCTTGGGCTGTGATCTTATCCTCTGGCTTCCCACAGGAGTGCTGCTTGAATATAACCAATACTGTCAAGAAGACATTTTTCCTTTCTCAAGATCCATTGGACGCTTCTAAAATTCTCCTCTTCCAAAGTATGACAACTGAGCATAACCAGTAGCACTGAGTGACCTCCATTCACATCTCAGGGCAACGTAACAGCCTTACTACCTCCCATGGCCTAAGGAGCACCCACAGGCTTGCTCAAGAGGATGAGCTCTGCTCGGTGAGTTCTGCATGCTTCTCTCAGCACAGAGCTGCATGAAGCACATAGGCTTTATTTGTGTTTGGAAGAATACAATGTAAAAGTCTGAAAGTTTGTAAATGACTAATGAAATTCAGTGGCAAAACTCCCAGTGACATCAGCAGGACAGGATTTCTGCCAAAACAAAAATATAAAAAATGAGAAACAAACAAACACAGTACTCATCCAGGATCCAGTTTTCCACTATCTTTCAGTTGTTTAGAAAAATCAAACTGCTTAGCACACTGAACTTTCCTTTCCTGACTCTTTATTTGGCCTGGAAAATGGCTTCTGTTTAGAAACCATTTTAACTAATGTCTTGTAAATGGCCCTCATTGCCCAGAAGACAAATAATGTATCAATTTGTAGCTGGACATTGTGGTGGAGTGGTAAAGGTTAAAAGCAATACAGCTTTTTGGAGACATGGAGCCTGTAAAGCAATTAATTTTCTCCCAAATAGAAAAAGATGTTGAGACATTCTTCACATTTCTTGCTTGCTCTTGTTGGGTTTCAGCATTTCTGACTCCACAATGGAACGTGGAGATGAACAAACAAGAACAAAGGAAATGTGCTGACAGATATGTTCAAAGTAGATTTAAAAAAAAAAAAATCATCAAGCTAAAAGCAGAGCTGTGGTTACAAGGATAGGGATGGACAGCACCAAAGACATCACAAAATACTCTTAAAAAAACACCCAAACCCAGAAAACCAACCACCCAAAAACCCAAAAGAACTGTTATGGGTAGGGAACGAGATGCAGGAGGCCTTTCCTTAGATTGTAAAAGGCGAATGAGAAAGAAATTAGTTTGCAATTCTGCATTATACAGTCTGGAATAAGCATTTCTTACTGTAGCTTGTTAGATGCAAAAGGTATTCTGTATAATGAGTCTGAACATGGCAGGACTACAGACCAACAGCACCCAGGCAGTGTATTCACTGGCATGCCCTATTCCAGGCAGTCTGTCCCTGCCAATGTTGAAGGTGGTCAGACCAGCAACACACGCAACACCAATAAAGACCAACATTCTTTAGCAGACCAGCTTCTAATGGATAAAACAGATTCAACCATTCAAATCTTATTTCTCACTATCACAAAGGCAGCTGCCAGTGAGGTCTCTGCAGCCACAGGGTGTGAGCCAGAGCATGCACAGCAGCTCTCATGCCCTGAGTAATGCTCACTGCTCAAGATCCAGCCAACTGCCAGGACCATATTTTTCAATCTTTCTCCCTAATTAACAGATGTTTAGGCAACATGTGCTGATGAAGGGCTCTTCACAATCTGTCAATATATACAGCTCTCTCTCTTGCCCCTTCTTCCCCAAGCCAATATTAAAAGGCGTATTTAAGGTGGTAGATTTAGGCACTCAGCAAAAATGGCAGTCCTGAATTACAAGTGTGAAGCAAATGTACTTTACCATGCATATCCACTACAAGCATTAAATGGCACAACTGCACATAATTACATGCCAATGTGTGTCCTGATGCAGGAGACTGAGCTCCCTTGGAGTTCTTCTTCTTCCCAGCAATCATATGCAAAGTAGAACAGAAACAAGTAGTGTGCCAAAAGTGTCCAGATCAAGACCCCAGTGATATCTCACACTCAAAAGCTTCAACAAATTTAAAGCCTGAAATGGCAATCAGGCCTGCGACTTGGTCCCAAGAGAAGCCAGAGCAGCAGTAAGTCAGAGAAGTCCTTGTATTCCAAGAAGCAGCTGCCTTTTCACATGCCAGGATCCTTTCAGTATCATCCTCAAGTGAGGGCTGTAGGAAAACAAGACCTTTTTAAGGCGGCAGCATTGTCACGGAATTGGTAAGGTTGGAAGGGCCCACAGTGGGTTATCTGGTCCAACCTCCCCTCCCAAGCAGGGTCATCCTAGAGCACATTGCACAGGTCTTTTCCTCTTCTAACATCAGCCTCCACAATTACAGTAGGATACCCTACCCCACTGTAATTGCCCTAGTGGAAGTTCCTTCCCTTTTTCTCCTTACCTATTGCCCAGTCCTGCCATATTTTCCAGGAGATGCTTGTGGAGACGAAGATGGCTATCCGAGCTATTAAGACACCCCATGCTTTAGGGGTGCTTTGGAAGAACCTCCTCCATCTCTGCCAGAAACAAAATGCACTCTGCTGCTGGCACCTTCCCTCTAGTGGCATTTTGACGCTGCCCAAAACAGTGTGGAAATGGAAAACAAAAATGAAAACAAAGCAAAACCCAGAACCACTGCACGCACAACTAAGTACCATACCAGGGAAGAAGCTGAGCTCCCTTTACCTTCTCCCAGGCCTGCCATTGAATGTGGAAGCTGCAAATAATACCTGTTTCTTCCAACTAGTTTAAGCCCTCCGAAAGCCTGATGAGAGGCCAAGGTGTTATTAAACTCAAACTGCAGGATATTCCATAACTACCAATCCCATAATCCGCCATTTTTGCTCAGCCATAACAGTGCTTCAAAGTGCATTTGGCTATTCAGGTCATTGACTGGGCAAGTAGTGAACAGGCAATGACATACACACACCAATAGCCTGCATCTGCTCCTAGCCTGCCTCAAGCAGAGGGAGCAGTAGGTCTCAAACTTGAAAAGATTCCAAGGTATCATAAATCTGCTGCTGTTTTCCATCACAGCAACATTTCTGTCCCTGATTACATATGCAACCACCAGGGCACAGGCCATAAAGCCCAAGCCTGCAGTTAATACAGAGATCTGTCTGCATTTCTAGATGTTTGTTACCATAGCAATATCACAGTACTTTTTAGCTTTTTTTGTTTGTTGCTTTTGGTTTTTTCAAAGCTAGGTTCTTATCCAGTGCAAACAGAGTCAGTTCCCAGTTATGTGAGAAGGAAACCTCACAAGTGTGCTGTCAGCGTGGCAGGGCCTCCAGCCTGGGAGCAGGGTGCTGAGAGAAGATGCTCGACTCCTGCCTCAGCTCCACTGCAATTGTAGGGCTCTGCCACTTCATTCACCAAAGCCATTTCTGATGCCTGCATCCAGCATGGTGTTGCTTCCTATTCACACTGATGAGCACCACATCACCACACCTCTTACCTCCTGGGGAACTCCTGTGATTAATTTTTCTCAGAACACCCATCAGATTGTTATAAGATTCCACTTTCAGCTTCTCCCCTAAACAGCTCAGTTTACAAGACCAGCATAAATAACCTAAAGCAAACTTTTCAATGCTAGAGTCTACTTCAGGGTTTGGTAATGATCTACAAAAAGCCTCAAAACAACTATTGTGTTTTTCAGATCTGCTATATCAACACACATTGGTCAAGAGATTGGTTTTCAGCATGTCATTCACAGGCTACTCCAAAGAATGTGCAAAAGACAAGAAAAGTTGATACCCAGACATTTACTCCTCAAATATAACTAACCATTGTCATGTTCAGAGTCAAGGAGACCTACAGGAGAATCCTTCCAGAAGCAGAAAGAAAGGTACCCTTTTGTGAGAAGATTTCCTTTATCTTGTTTTAAGAGTCAAACACTTGGTATATTTGGGTAATTTTGGAAAGCTGACCTGTTTGCAACCAGTGCCTCAACTAGGTGGAGCAGAAGAGCTCTGCAGCACACTTCATTAGAAGACAGTTAAATTAAACAATAGAAAAATGTCTCACACCATCAAATCTTCATAAGGTACATCCATCATAAAATGGAGCAATTTTTGCACACCTATCTTACTGATGTGCTACGACTGCACACTACCCATTTCTGTGTGCCACTTTACAGAGGATAACTGTCTGGTACTGCTCCTGCAAATGAATAATCAGTCCTTACACACAGGCAGCAGAGGTTTGTACTGCAGCACTAAAGGCCTGGAGTTGATAGATATCTGTCAGTCATAAGGAACAAGGGAATTAATATTTTGTTAGGGGAAAGTAGAAAGGTATTTTTCAAAAGTCCACTGATCTTTAATCACAGATTAGGGAACAAATAATGTTTCTCATTGCAGGAAAGTACATGATCTTTATCGGTGAAAGCAAAATTGTAGCGCAAGAAGGACTGCTTCAAAAATGGCTGTCTTTGAGAGAGACAACTGACACAGACCATGCACCATGGCAAAGGCAATGCAATAGCAATTTATATCTCTGCATTAAGCAGTGTCAACAGTTCAAATCCTACTGTGCCATGTCTAAGACATGCTGATAGGTGTCAAGAGAAAAGATATACCTATCTCAAGGAAGCTCATTAACATGGGAACACTAGCTAACAAAATTTCATGGGCTGAGGTACTACAACTTCACATAGCCATCTCAAGTACATGCTCATTTATTGTGGTTTTAATCAACTGAGTTGAAAGTACTTCACTAGTTTTTGCTGGTGGAGCCTCTGCTGCAAGACTCAGATCATCTCCAGCTGAAGAGGGTCTACCTGCTGCAAGTCACTGCTGCCCTGGGGACTTCATCAAAAGATATACATGAGTGACCCCATCTTGAGCAAGCCCACTCTCATACAGGAGGGTAACCTGGCTTGTTCCCAGCTTCTTGATGCCCCAAGTCCTGCCCAGGAATCCCCCAGACGAGAAGCTCAAGAGAAAGGAAGGCAGCTGGCCCCCAGAGCCACCTGTTCCAGCATGCATTTCTGCAGGATGGCTCTGGGGCTTGTAAACTAAAGGTGTTGAAAAAAAACCTCTGTTTGGTAGGGACAAAAGTCCATCAGCCAAATTGATCAGATTTGTGTGGTAAATATGTCACTTCCATCGGCAAATACAGGGAAGCATTCTGATCTCCAGTGCCTTTGCTCAGGTGTCCAAATGGCTTGTCACTATTTCCTTTGTACCACTCAGAGCCATATGAGAAAAACTAGATATGAATTACAACTTTAAAAAACCCCACGAAAATAAGTACAAAAATAATGAAAATCCTCTGTACTGAAAAAAGTCTCTGCAGAACTTCAAGGCTGTCAGTATACACCCACACAAATAACACATACATATCTCCTAGACAACTCAATTCAAAAACTGTGCATGTAGTCACACCTCAGGTTTCCTAAAAAAATATTGTCCCTTTTTTTCCTCATCTAAAAGTGAGGAAGGTCTACCAGGATGTTTAAATAGCTGCTGTTCTCTGCAGTCTAGAGCCAGGGGAAAAAGCACAAGGAAACAAAGTTAGTCCTATGTTGCCAGAGCGCAATATATGTCCTCTCCAAATTATATTTCTTCATCCATCCTGTCAGGCCCCCTGCAAGCTCTCCCAATTCCATGCCACTTAGATGCATTAAGTCAGAGGCTGTGAGGCTTTTCTCTCTCCAGGTTAAAATTCATTCTCTGGTTTATGGAGCCATTTAGGGCAGTGGCTCAAACTGCAAGGATATTTCCATCAAGGCTGCTCCAGCAGCCCTTGGAGCTGAACTTTAGGCTACTAGTCCAAATAGCACCTTTACATCTCATTCTCCACTCAGTGCTCAGCTGGAGCTGGGGCTGCAGCAACTCCCCCAGAAAAAGACCAAGCTGATAACATCTTAACAGCTCATACAACTACTCCACCACCTATCAGATACATCTTTGGTAACAGACTCCTTCTATTATAACATAAAGACAAATACTGCCAGAACCAATTTCCAAATGACTGATAAATTTTGGAGGGAAGCAGCAAGTGGGAAAAACATATATAGAACACTCATCGCCACCCTTTGTCTTCTTACACACATTCACCTCTTCAATCTCTTCCGAGAGCACTGCGTGAACCTGTGTGAAGCAGTAAGTTTCTAACCAAGACAGAAAGGAACTCCCTCAACTTCTTTTTGTTAATAATGGTTTTACACTACCCTTCACTGCACACTTTCATTTTATCAGGCAAGTAACAGTCATCACCCCTCTCATAGCCCCTGGTTAATAACAGCCTAACAAAAGGAATTCTGTTTGCAGTCAACCCATCTGAAGTGAAACATTCCCAGAATGGTGTCTTCACCTCCACCCAAGTGCTTTAACTTTGAGTACAAACATCAGTGGCAACCGAGCAAAAATAGTTTTCCTCAGTGACCACGGACAGCATCTGGCAGAGGTAACTTGGTTTTTGCTTCTCCTGTTTCCTCCTACACTCCTTCCAAATACAACTCACATCCCACAGCATCTTCTCAGTCCAGCTAATGGAAGATGACCTCTGTCTCTAGACCTATCACGACCTAGCAGGGCTTCCACCTCCTGCAGGTATAGGGCTGTACTGGCTCAGCCTCTGCCTCTTACAGCCCAAAAGGGAGGCAGTATCCAGAGACAAGGAAATACAGGCATCATTTGCAGACAGAGGAATATCGTTGTAAGACTAGTTTCTCCTGTGTTTCTTACCCTCCCAAGCACTGTCCCCCTACTGGCAGCTGGCAAAATCTGGAGGAGTGGCATAGTTGTTTATTGTAACCTGCAGAGCAAAATATAAGATTAGTGCCTTATCAAAGCAAGAGGAGCACTAATAATTGCCTGCAGGCTCTCAAATCAAATATTCTCACTTCCTTCAGCAAGCTACCACAGTTGCCATTGCATGGCCCCAGCAAGATCTTTTGGAGGACACAATCACCAATGTTCACAAGACTGCAGTGAAGTCTCACAGAGCCCTTGGGAAGTGATTAACACTCCCTTTCCATCTCAGCTCAAAGGGAAAACTGCAAAGCAGAAAACACCTTCATCAAACACCTACTTCCAGATCTACCCAAGTCCTCCTCCCAAAACACCTTGCAAATCTAAACCCCACAGTGTTTACTTAATTAACTGCTTCCAGCAGAGCAAAGCACTCACAGAAGAGCAGGTCTTCATTAAATACACAGATACCAATCGCCCAGCTTTTGTGCTTAAAGGAGAGAAGCAGCTGAAAACCCCAACTTCTACACACTCTGGAAGCCGGAGTGGGATGTGGGCAGTACAGTACAAGTGTGACCAACTGCTACAACACTGGTCTCCTCAAAACACACTTTGTCTATTCTTCCTGTAAGCCCTCTGCTCTGCCTGCCACAGTGGCGTTGTTACTCAAGGCTCTGGGGTTAAGAGCACAGTCTTTGCCAAATTAAAAGAGGGCTCAAAACTCATCTCTGAGACAGTTTCCATACGTTCACTTCCTTTTTAGTCAGGGAAGGAAACATTTCTCCTTAGCAATCTGTTCATACCATGATATCCATCTGGAGATGAAGAAAGGAGACAAATCAGTTAAAAGAAAATTTCCCCAAGGAGATAGATGGGGATTATTGGCTAAAAAAACTACCAAAATCAACTCTTCAGTCCAATAGTCCCTGTGATCTTAAGAGGAGGGCCCTGCTGCACCTTCCTGGCAAGCATTTCAAATAATGCTTACATGCTTTACAGCCAGCAAGATGTTCTTGCTTTATTCTCTGCAAAAGACCCTTCAAAACCTGAAGGTGAACAATTAATCTTTGGTGCTGGAAGCTAGGCTTCACCTAGAAGAGCCCAATAAGCAATTTTTAATCTCAAAGTCTTGGGCTTTGCAGACAATGGACTTTCTTTTCTTTGCATGTTTTCAAAATGGCATTCCTTAGTCATCTGAAGGAGAGCAGAGAAAGCAAGGCGAGATATACTTGTGCCCCCCAAAAAGCTGTTAACTTTGAAATTATCGTAGTATATTATTTCCTTACAGTCTATCCCTTTCTTTGCTAGTGGAAATAGGGGAGAAAACAGATATTTTAGAAGAGGGCTGCTATCAAAAAATCTAAACATGCTATGATTTTCCCTCTTTATCCCTGCAGATCTAGATATTTTTGAATATTCAAATTTTAAGCATCTCCTGATCAACAGAGAGTGAACCTGGTGAAGCTACCTCAACTCAAAAGTCAGTAATTCATTAACTAATTAAAAGTGTAATAGTGACAGCACAACAATACAGAATCTCATCTTCTTCTGCAGACATCAAGGATTGCCGTATTTCATAGAAATAATAAACAACAACAGACATGTTTCTGTTGATGTAAATAATCCCATCCATCCCCTGCCATAACAACAAGAGAAAGATGCCCATGTTTATGATGAATTCTTCTAATTAAAAACCCTGTGCAAATGGCATGCATTTCATACAGAGGATTTTGTCTAAACCAGGAACCCAGTTCGAGGATAAAATTCAGCTGCATAGCTAGGTAAGCACAAATCACAGTGATGCTTTTCCTTCTGTCAGGCAGGAGCCAATGAACCATTCCTGGACAACTTGTTACTGTCTGCCTCATTCGAGCCACTTGTTACAAGGGACCTTGCAGCACTGCAAGATGTCCCACTTGCAAAGAGACCTGAGCACTCTCAGTGCTGCACCCCAAAGACACCCCAAGAGGAGAGGTGTCACCCTTTGGGGGCAAAGCATGCTGGCACTGTGCATCAGAGGGGTATATTCACTTCAATTTTCCTTATTCCTCCCTGCAAAAGAGCCATGACTGTTTAAAAGTGCACTGAAGCTCTAAGGAAGGTGATGTCAGTTAAATGCCTGGTGGGAAAGACATTCAAAGACAAAGTCAATGGAGCCTGAGCAATCAGTGTAAATCAAGACTTTAACCTTTCTGAGCCTCCCTCAGATTCTTGATCTATAAAAGAAGATGCATAAGCACTTAACACATTTCTGAAGTGTCAAGTGCACATGACCTGTCAACATGAAAAATGTTTATTACCAAAAGTACCAACTGAAGTGTTTCAATCTTATTGTTTGTGGACTGTTTTCCCTGTGAAAACCATTGGGCAGAACAGATGCCACTACAAATGTGTTTAATGTAAATACACAGATTCACTTTCAACTTGTGCATTTCTAGTAGACAAATCCTTAGCTTAGTGCAATATCAAAGTCCTAACTAATCTGACACTCGTAATTAAGTCATAACTGTAGCAGCCAGTACCCCAGTTTCTGGTACATAAAACAGCAGTTTCTGTTTATTGACCAGCAGAGAGAAATCTGGCTACCTTGCAGCTGATTCAGATGGGAGCAACCCCCTTCCACTGCAACAAAGAAAACTTTCAAGGAAAATATATCTGCTGCTCTCTCGGGTAACAAAATTAAGCCATGACATATAGCCAGGTCACCTAACACAATAGGAAAAAATCCATTGGTAGAATTTCCCTTGCTTAAATGGGAGGCAGGATGTTAAATTAGCTCTGAGGGAGCAGACAGGCCTCTCTAACAGCAGTCCTCTCCTCCCAAACAATAAATCTTTAAAAAAGGGGTTGTGGCCAAGCTCCTTTTAGAGCAAGGAGCAGCCAGCTCCAGCCAGTCACACTGAATTCTACTCTGTAATCCCAGCATTCTTGTATCTTTCCTTCTGGTTCCAGACATTGAGCATTCAATCTGGCTCAATATAGACTACAAGCACAGTGTTGTGCATTCTGCATATTATATTACCAACCTATTTAACAGAACAGAGGGAAGGAAGAGCTATCAGATGGTTTCTGTACCTCCTGAAACAAGCCAGAAGCTCCAAGAGCTTCTTCATGGGTCATTTCTACAGTAGGCAGTCAGCATCTGCAGGGAGTCTGCACTTTCTGTGAATGATGCCAACACCAAAATACGTGTAAAGAGGAAATAAATTAACCCCCCCCCCAAAAAAAAAACCCTTCTTTTCTAATAAACTCAAATAGCTAAAGCAACAAGGTAAGAAAGGCAGTATTAGGAGACTAGATTCTAGCAAGCATTCAAATACTTTAAACGTATTTTAATAGTTCCACACTGCCTCTATACTAGGAGAACATACTAAAGGCAAGAAAGTCCTTGCATCTCGCACTTCTTCACACACCTTTCTCATCCCAAGGAAGCATCAAGGAAGCTCTTCCAAATGAGATAAACTAGTCCAGCAAACCAAGGAGAATACTGCCAATCATCATCACACTCTCAGAAATGTACCAAATCAATTTAATTAAAGCTAAGAGTTTTTTAAAACATTTTTTTTGAGAAAGGCACAGTGACAAGCTCTTTTAAGCCAACACTTACTTAAAGTGGAGTACTAATACCTTCTTCCTGGTCAGACTTGATGTCTGTCCTGAGAACAACAGCTGAGCTGCCCTCTAACATCAAGTACATTCCATATGGTTGCTTTTCACGTGCGCTTTGGTAATGCTGGAGGTACTGAACTGGCCAGAGAATTGCACATAGTTCTTCTGGAACTACAGCCTTCAGGGAGCCTGAATGGCCCTACCAAACAGGTGAGGACTTTTCACTTACTCTTCTCAAGAACAAAGGTGTTTCCTTTAGATCACCAGGGGTTTTGATCTATTTTTGTCATTTTCCCCCCTCAACTAAGTCCAAAGAGCCCATTTCTGCTTACAGTGCAGAGCCAATCTGAAGAACCAGTTCTGCAGAACCAATTCTGTCCCACTCCCGCTACCCCAACAGAACCATACCGTTCTATATTCGAGGAGATATTCAAGAAGAAATAGCAAGTCTGTGTCAAACAGGACAGACTTATCCACAGACTTTGAGTTGCTTGCAGCTGTTAGGAGCTTTTTTGAGGTGGCACTGACCTAATGCTGACCTAGAAGCATTACTCCCCACCTCTCTGATCAGGAGAGATGCTCTCCAGCATGCCTCACAGAGTGGGTTATCCAGCCCAAGTACAGACTGTACTCCAGGAGCCCCACTCTTAGTCTGCCAACTTCCTCTTGCTGCGTTACTGAATTACTAGCAAAAAATATTACGCAATATCACTTTCCAAAGTGACAGGGGTAAAGGCCTGGTCATCCATTTGTAACTTATCATCTAGCTGGTGTTGTCCAGATTGCTAGAGTCTGAAACAGTTAAGCATGCCCTCTCAACACAAAGTTGGGTGTGCAGTAGCAGCAGCAGATGCCCTACATTCAGACTCCTGAGGGGAAATGAGTATAAGCAGCTGAATTCACCCTTGTAAAAGTCTGCTCCTACAAAAGTAGACACTGTTGTTTGTGCTCGCATTTGACTATTGATAAGCTGTGGGGGAAAGGCCATATGCCCAGTCAGATGGTATTGCCCATGACAACTTGTACCACATGTCACTGGCCAGGTATATAAGCATTTCAGCATCCAGGCACTCATGTTATTATCTACCTGCATAAAGAACTTGGTAGCAAGACAAAAAACAAGAACATGCTACAAACATCAAGAACATATTCACAGATGAAAACACACTTTTTTTCTGCAGAGAGAATGATTAAAAGTGCTACAGTGTATTTTCCACCCAGAAGAGCAAATTACCCAATACACTGGTTTAAGAAAAGAACTAGAAGCCAGACAATGGTTATGGATGTCATCCAGCATTGAAAACAAAGTAACATGGGGAACCTCACTCTACCCTGATTAAGTTGAGAATTTCACTCTCCAAAAGCAGAACTGAGACTGAAGAAGCAGCATCAGCCCCAAGGACCCCTGCTGGTTGCCACCCCAGCCTGCTAAGAAGGGTTTCAACACCATTCAGTATTAGGGCTGAAGTGGGAGAAGCTGAAGTGCAGCTTCCAGAGCCTATCATTTATTCCTGTCCAGCCTGGAGAGGCAGCTTATCATGACAAGAAGTCTTGTTGCTAAGTGGTAGCAGGTTTAATAATTAACATTTGCACATACAGGAATCAGATATGGGAATTTACTTTGGGAAGAAAAATACAGAACAGGAAACCTGAATCAAATTCTGACCTCACTAGAAATATTTTCCATTCAAATTTAACTCACCTACTCAAGACCAGAAAGATATAAATTGCTTTTAATAATTCAAAATAACCCTCTGGCAACATGCTTCATGGCTATCCTTGCTACAGAGAGAGAATGGTGAAGACCACAATTAAAGCTTCACAAAGGGCCAGCAAGTTAAATGCAGCAGTGGGAGTGTATTTCTAGTGGAATTATAAAAGCATTAACAGAAAGCTGGACAATAAAATTGATTATGTATTGTGGATACCTGACATTTACTTAGTCTTAATGAATCTGTCACAAGACTTGGTTTAGCAATTTCTTGGATATTTAATAAATACCATGTGTGACATTATTTCCTAATTTCTCAGATTCACTGCTATATAAACTAAGGAGTTCAAACGGTCATCCTGCATTTCTGCTTTCTAAGACTTCTATGTATTCTACTATGGTGAACATCAACATCCATCTACACGCCTCCCTCCTCCCAAAAAGTTAAGATATTTAATTTAAAGTTTAGTTTTGGATTCTGCTGAAGCTGAGCTGAAAGAACTATGCGTAGCTGAGTACTGGCTTTTCTGAACATGCAGTCCACTGGCAGCAGCAAGTTCCTTTTATGCACTCGTGAGCTGGCGAACTAGAGAACATCTGTCAAGGCTCCTATGGTACAGACAACACAGAAAAATAAGAAGAGGGTCCCTTCATACACCAGTTTCATCAGAACTCTCCCCTCCTGCAGCTGCTGGTCCTGCCCAACTGACTGCCAGGAGTCCCTATTCCTGCTTACCATGCAATCTGTGGACTAATGCCAGTATGTCAGGCAGCTGCCACAGCTCAGGAGGTCACAGACTCTGCAATAATACAGGCACAACAGGGTAGGGAGAGTTTTCTCACCCCTTCTTCAGGTATTGCAGTGGTGCTAATACCTGTTTATCCATTCCTGGCCATTCTTTATGATGTCTCTTAGAACATACTGGACAAAAGCAAAAGAAAAACACAGAATATTCCAATCCCCTTTAAGCTCAATACAACAATTATAATCCTCCAACTAAAAGGAAAGAGGGGGAAAAATGAGATGGACTGCATCGGGTCAGGACGACTAAATCCCTGTTAACTAGGGCACCAAGATTTAAAGGGCTCAGCTTTGCACACATCAAATGTCTCTAAGGAGATCCTCACTGTCCCTGCCAATTCCTCAGTGCAAGTGAGAGCCGGTGAGACCCACTGCCCTGAGGATGCTGGCAGTGGGCAAGAGGCACTACCATGCTGTGACTAATGCATCCGAAACCACGGGGGTGGCAGAAGCACTCAGGTAGCCCTTTTGATTCCCAGGAGCAGCAAAGGTCAGAGTGGTACCAACCACGCAGGGCAGTGCTGCACAATTAACAGCTGAAGGGCAGCAGAAAGAAGAATGTAGCAATAACCTATATTTCACATTAGCCATGCCATGTACAATCACTTATATAACCTCACCATGTTTCCTTCAACTCCAGCACAACTTTCCTGAAGGTGAAGCTTTGGACTCAAGAAAAATAATAAGTAAAAGATTTACAATTCCTAACTTTTAAGAATGCTGTAAGGAGAGTGATGCAAACAGATAAGCAGATTTTTCTTATTATCCAATGTGACTCAATCTGTATCCTGCGCTGTAAGGACAGTGTTTACTTTCACTGTAAACCACCTCCCAACATGTAGCATGAGATTTTTGTCTGTTCAAGTACCTGACCCTGAGCCAGCAGTTCAGCTGCTCACTTAAAGCCCTTTCATACTCAGCCAAAGGCAGCTTTCGATAGGTGCTTGGGCACCAAGGCCAGACCTCACTTGACTGCATCTCATCATCCTGAAAGATGACCTGAAAGATTCATAGCTAGTCCTGAAAGAACATTGATTTCCCAGCCCTTCCCAACATTTCTTTAGGACTGCCCAGTCAGTGTGGTCCAATTTTCTCAGAAAAGACTGCAAATGCCTGTAAACGCCTCACAGGGCCACTCAGTTAACAGGCATAACACAGCAATCTGGCATTCCAAGGCACAAACAACCAGACTTAGACTACCCAAATGCAGAGAGGATGTAAACAGATGCCAAATTCGCTCAGATTTGCTCCAACGAATTTTTTGAAAGGGCTACCTCATTGCAAAGCATCCACCCTTCTGCTGCCAACCCAAGCTCAGTATAAACACCACATTGCACTCCAAGCAATGGCAGAAACAGACTCTGCTCCCCTGCAGCGGGTATTGCCAGGGAAGCCAGCTCTGCAAGTATAGCACCAGCAGAGATGTGGCGACTCGGTATCACTATGCCAGGAACAGGTTATGCACTGTTTGTCAACGCTCCTATCAACCCACCCCCAGATTGCTGTGAGAGACTGTGCCCTATCTCATAAAACAGATAGTTCAGTCTGAGACATTTCAGAAGGTTGGGAGACACATACAGCCTACTCCATCAGCAGGCTGGTGGCTGGTAATTCCTATTACTATTAACTCAACCCAGGAAAAAAAAAAAAACCACACACCAAAAAATCACATGTGTATTATAGCATCTTGGGAAACAGCATAATCACATGCACCAGGAGTCTGCAGTGAGCACTTGCAACATTCACATTTGCTAACTTCAATACATTGCTATTAATTTTTACGATTTCAAAAGACTTTGAGAAACACATAGGGAGCAGATTTTTTTCAACTTCATTGTGTGGATGTGATGGCTCCCATTTGCACTCCCACTCTATCCACATTCCTGCACTAACTGACCAGTTACTCAAGGAGCTGCACTGCTTTTTGCAGCTTTTATACACTCTTCCTCATTTATTAGGCTTTTTACTGCATACCTGGTACCAAAAGCACAAAGTTACATCATGGCATTACATTACTGGACATGACACTCTCTGGCACCAGATACTTTGTTCAGGGCACTCAGCATGCAAGCAGATGGAAAGCAGAATTTTTTTTAGTTTTGTCCTGCAGAAAGAATTTTTCAGAGAATCTCTGAGGATACTTTCATTGGTTAGAAGCACTTTTCCAGCCAAGTCCTAACTGTTTCAGGGCTGTTATCCAAAACAAAATGGCATGAAAAATATTCCTTTTTTCCTCACAGGCCCACAAAATGGCTGATGCAGGTATCAGTACAGGCGCTTTCTCTCTCTGCTACTGTAAAACAGTCTCCTCAAAAGGATTGTGTTTCAGCTGAAAAATCTGGGAAGTGTGAGAATGAAAACAAGAGGTTAAAGCAGATAATTTTCTGCAGCTTCAGCCAAATGTTGTCAGTGACCATGCTGTAACAGAGTCAGAAGTTAGAGCACTACCCCAGCCTGACCTGGCCTTGAAGCCTGAATTGCAAAGCCAACCTACAGCTCCATCACGGCAGGACAACCAACCAAACATCATCTGATCAGCCAAAACAGCTTCCCCGCCCAGAGGCAGCCCCACGTGACAGCTTCATTCGCATCCTGGGGACACACAGGGCTTAGACACCAACAGTGCTGTGAGACCTGCACTGGCACTGCAGAGGGAGCTGAGGCAGGTCTCTGCAGAGATGATGCTCCTGAAGTAGCCAAAAGAAAGCAACTCCAAAGGGAGCACACAGCTGTCTATCAAAAATCCAGTTTCTACCAACAAAAGAAACTACCCAAACCTCAAACCACATCACAACATAAATAACTTCTCTTCAAAGATGGGGGTCAAGAGACCACTATTTTTTTCTACTTTGTTTTTGATTCTGTTTTAAATGTACTCCTATATATCTCACTGTCTCCACAGCCACGAGCACAACTGGGACGTGGAAATCTGAAGCAGACAGTCCACATCCACTTTATCACTTTTATAAGTTGCAAGAATATATGCTTATAAATACACAGCAGAAGATAGCAGCTAAAGCAAGACAGATAAATCCTGTTGTTCAGTGCATGGAGCAGCCCATGCTGTGTCTTTAACACCTTTCTCTTGCAGCAGAATGGCCCTGACCTGCTGCATTTCTGCAATCCCATTCCTGGTTCAAAGGTATACAAAGGGAGAACTCAACCAAATATTTCGCTAAGGTTATCTCTCTCATCTCCAGCTCTTCACAAAACTTGTAAGCTAAGCCTCCCAAAAGCCCTGTGAAGCAGATAAAATCTCCATTTCAGACTCCAAGGAAACTGAGGCATGTAAAGACTCTGCAAGGAAGCTGAGTTTGCAGCTCAGTCAGCAAGCCAACTCAACTCTCAGTCCATGGGTCTCACTTCAGTTGTATCTTTCCCTTTATGTGATAGTATGGGATGTGTTGTGGATCGTGGCCTCTGCACTAGGTGCTGTACAGACAGAACAGCAGTGACAGCTGACATGACAACCCCCAGGGGCACACAACCCTACTGCAGGAACTGGCAAGTAGGGCTGGAGAAGCACAAGGGATCAGCTCGCATGACCAAAATAGCAAAGAGAGAGTGAGGTCCTGGGACTGTCACTGAGGTGACATGGAATAGGAACAACTAGCTGGCATCCTCTGGGGAGACAAGGAAAAGCAAGAAATCCCACCTTGACAGGCTCTGCCCTGGGGCTTCCCCTGAAGAAGGGAGACAGTGCTCCACACAGGTGAGCCAGAGTCCCCCACTGGCCCATGTGCTTCATACTCAGCACATTCACCTGTTTGTTGCATTGCCTTTGTGCCACTCTGCATGCTTTTCTAACAGGAATAATTGTCATTTTCAGCTCTCCAAAATGGGCAATCCCAGTTCAGTGCCCCTAAAACAAAACCATGTTTTCTCCTCTTGCCTTTCAAAAGCCTCTCAACCTGCTTGGCTCAGGATGGAGTGTCCAGGCCTAGTTTCACCACATCAAACAGCAACCTGAGAAGTCTCTCAAAGCATTTTGTTTACAGCAACACTGCTAAATTTTTAGCTTTTAAATCTTAAGACCATTTTGTACATGCAAAGACAAATCTAACTGGGGAAGCAGCTGCATACTAAAGAATGCTTCAGCTCACTAAAACTTGCAACTGCCTCACCTACTGATTTAATGGAAAGGCTGTAGTAAAATCAAACTTCTTCAGGAGCACTACACTTGCATGTCTCACCTCTACACACTGTCTCAGGCTGCCCAGACCACCACATTCCCCAAGGTCCAGCTACCTCACTGCAGCTACAGCATCATTTTGATTAACAATTAAGGCTAGTGCTGTCAACTAGACTTTATTATTACCATTGCAAACCATTTCTTTTATTTTTATTTTATTTTTTAATGCAACACATGGGCCACTGGGACAAATTAAATACAAAATAATTTTCTGAATTTAGGAAAACAGCAGTCATTCCCACATTTTCAAAACATAAACACTGTAAATAAAATATTAAACTGTCAAGCTGTCATGAATCTTCCTCCTGCGGTAATACTGTCAGAGAAACAGTTACCAAGTCATCCTTTCCCAGGAGATGGCACAGGCCTCTCACATGCTATAAGAGAAATCTCAGATCAAAAAATATTAGTGTTGCAGGGGTCTGGTCACAGCAGGAATGGCTGCCACAAACCCCTAAGCATTAAGGACTGTATCCCCTACCCTAATATTAACTGGGAAGAGCAGAGGCCTTATAGCTGCAGGGAAGAGCCAGGCAGGTGCTAGGTTTTGTCAGTGGAATGGGCCAGGCTAAACAGCAAAATCAAACCCAGCAATTGACAGGGCACCTTCACCTGCAAAAGCATTGGCACTGCAACCTGAAGCTTCTTTCCTCTCTCATTTCCAACACCCCAGGTATTTGCAGAGCCACAGAGAGTGGAACTGCTTTGCAGGCTGGTAGGATGGAGAGTTCAAGTCTCCTTCACTTTAACTTGAAAGGAAGAAGATATTTCAAGAACACAAGAGCATTTCATGAGCTGTTGAACATGGCTGTCTTGCTCACTGTACCTTCCTGGCCTCAAGTTCCTGCTGCTGCACCTGAGCTGGCCTGGTTTACAGGCACGGTCACAGCCTGGGGAGACCATACAGCCTCCTGTTCTCTGCTCATGTGTGTGCAAACTGACACCCAGCCATCCAGCGTAAGAGCAGAAAGAAACCTATATAACCACATTGCTGACATTGGCTTCAAAAGGCAGGAGACTCAAGAGGAAGCAACCTGCTATAAGTAAAATGGTAAGGAGGTTGCTAAAATGAACTGTGGCATCTCATTAAATACTATGCCTTCTCTCTCCACAGCACAGCAGGACATGAAATCAAGCCTGACAATATGTTAATGCAAAGAATTAGTGCTCTTCCCCCTCTTGCTGGGGGGGAGTAGGATTTATTTAGGATCCACCTCAGTTCCCAAAGTTACATGCCTGAGGCTACAAGACCTGCCACCAGGCAGGCATACATGCAGGAGCCTCATGGCTCCCTGAAAGATGGTATCATTTAGCAAACCATGAAAGTTGCAGCTTATCCCAGTTGTGAGGAAAACACAGAGGAAATGTGATGAATGGATGAGAATAAAATCATTCGTGAACCCATTGTGAACATCAGCCAGCACCTGCTCCATAGGATTCAGATACCCACTGCCAAAGGCAACATAAAACAAATACAGCAGGGCACGTTGTTTGGTCAAGTTAGTTGGGTGTACCAGGGTCTGAAGAGCATACGTCAAGGTGACAAATACAAGTGTGCTTAACTGTGCTAGTTTGGCAACTTTGATAATAGGTAAACCACAGCCACTGCTGATTTTCTGGCTAAACAAGATGGAGGAATCAAACGATTGACATCTTTCTTTCCTACAGACACCTGTTCTTAGCAAAGCATCCCAGAGGAGTCGGCTGCTTGCTGTCTCACCACAGGCAGGTGACAGCTCAGTTCAGTGATGTTTGCACAGCATTTAGAAAGCCTTTGACACAAGGAAATAGGATGCCTTGATCTTATCTCCCCAGTGCTCATTTTACATGCCTGAGCAGAAGTAGGGAACAGCCGGGAGGGCTGAGCCCAGGCAACCTGAGCCAGCATTACAATACAGGGTCTCTCCATTGCCAAACAGGCTCTAGTGGGGTCACAGAGGAAATAACACAGGTTACAAAAATTGGCAGGACAACAACGAGAGACAACATATTTGCTCCAAAGAGCAAGTGACGAAGCTAAGAAGCATCATACCTGCTCCAAAGAGCAACTGGGCACCAGCCTAAAACAATTCAGAGCATTTAAACAACAATACTCTTCTCTCTCCATCTTCCAGGTACATTGCTGCTTTCCTGTCATCCCAGAAAAGTCAGCAAGCTAGAGAAGCATGTCAGCAGGCTCACATCCAGCTTTTGACTGAGAAATGGGAGCAAATACTCCCACCCTCAGCTCACAGACAGCCAAAAGAAAAAATCCTCTTTCAAAGCTACTACCAACCACCCCTCTCACTAACAAGCTCTGCCCACATGGCAGCAATGGCCTTGCTCCCTTTAGTGAGACACAAACACACTGGGCAAGCTTCCCATGCCACAATCTTTAGAGATGGAAGAGCAGAGTCTTGGACTCTGCCCATCAGTGCCATATTAAAGCAGACAATAGTATGTGGTGAACAATTAACCATCGTACATAATGTGGGAATGATGCCAAAGCCCTTCCAAAGACACATTGCATAGCTTCTGGTCCTTGGAAACTTCCTGGAGGCAGGAGACAACCTTTTGCCTGGGAGGGACAGAAAAGAGCTCAGGGAAGAAGCCCATCCTCCAGAAATATACAATACACAAACCAACTGCCAGAGGTCCCAGGGCTCCTTCTAAATGATATGAAACTATGCTGTGCTCCAAATAAAAAATTCATTCCTAGAACTGTGGGACTCGCTTGTGTTCCCACCCTCTGTGGCAAGCGGAAGAGGAAGCTTGCAGGAGCTCAGTGTGTCACCAAACAGACCTGCCATTTACCAATTTCTGAACTTTCATTTCAAGCATCTGTAGGGCTTGTCTGGGGCAAGGCTATTGCAGAGAGACCACATGTCAAGATTTCTATGTATAAAGTAGAGATGTATAAAGTAGAATCACTTTTAACGCATGAGCTGCTTCTGGAACACTGATCTCAGATAGCCACATGCCCCAGTTTAAACATTCAAAGATTTCCCTCGCTGACTCCAGGAATCAGACATCCAGATTTTAAGCTTAAAGTTGTGCTAATAAACATGACATCAAGAAACAAAAAATCAGTTTCAAGGCAAGACTTACAATCAACTATACTGTTTACATGAGGTAATTTTTATTCTTCCCATTGAGAGAGATTAAAGAAGAAAACTACTAGCCCAGAAAGCACTTCAATTCTTAAACCCATGCAATATACCTTCATTTGCCAAGGATTTGAAATGTCATAGCCAGAGCAGAACTCTTGGACACACTCATCCAAAAGAAAGATTCTTCTTCCCACACAAAAATGCAGCCAGTTCTACAAAACTGAAAAAAATATTTTCCAGAGACCTGTAAGTCACGAGTCACCCTTAGTTGCAGATGAGCCCAAACCTGAGCTCCAAAACCATCACCAATACAGAGCAGAGGAAACCAAAAGCTGGATCAAAATGGGCAGCTTGTCTCAGTGGCTCTGCAGAAAGCCAAGGGACACGAGAAGCAGGCAGAGCACAGGCATGCCTACCCTTACACAAGGCTGCCATTACACATTAAGTCAAGTAACCTAACTTCGAGGGGAATGAACTCATGCTTGAGGGCTCTACACTGCCAAAGGACAGCTGCTTCTCTAGATTCATTATTTTCCCAGCGGAGCAATTGAAATGGCACATTTTCCATGTTGGCTGGGCATGTGGTAGGCCACGCCACAGCCCACATGCCATGCAGTCAGAGACGAAGCCAGACGCATGCTGAGGACCACCTGCACAGCTACAGCCCCAAAGGCTCACACAGCCAACTCAGCACACAAGACCGACCACTCAGACTCAGCTGGACGCCACCTCCTGCGGTGGAGTGCTGTCCCCAGACCCCCCCATGCCATTTTTTTGCACCCCATGCCCACCCACAGTTGTTCCCTGATTCTGGCCCCAGCAGCACAGGCAGACACCACGGCTGGTTGACTCGTTATGTGCATTGCAGTGAAGCACAATTGCATTTTACCAGATCGCCTCTCACAGCAACCCACCAAACCCTCGGGAAACCACTCTGCACGCACGAGGGAAAGCCCAAACACCACAAACTGCTCCTGTTTCCCTTCTCTATGTAAATGGATTGTGGCAGGTCAGGCCGTGATACTTCCACCATGCCCCACTGTCAGATGCATCAGGAGGGGGTCCTCCTTCATCTCAGCTGCTGCCTGCCTGAGGGATCAAGACTTACTGGAGGGGGCTGGCACATCCTAGGATCCCAGTTACAGAGGGACAGGATAGGCAAAGGATGATTATTTTTCCCTGCTAAGGGATTTCAGGCATGAAGCAGAGCTGGGATGCTTTACATCATTTTGAGAGCAGGACCAGATTTAGAGTGGCTGTTGTGTAGCACTTCATCTTGTAAGGAGAGGCTTTGTGGTTAGCCATGAGTACATACTGCCTCCCCCCAAACAACAGCAATATAACAACATGCGGCACTGCCATAGCATCCTCCTCCCGAGGCTTTTAAGGTGCTTGGCAGATGATATGGATTCATGTAACCTCACAAGCTCTCTGAAAGGGAGTAAAGTAAATACTATAAAAACGCAGAAGGGATAAATGGGGGAATGGAGAAATAAAACTGCCAGAGCAGCATGTTCAAGCACACACAAGAAATCAGGGGCTCAGGGGCAGTTTCCTCTGCCATGAAGGTGGAATCAAAAAGGTAGGAGTGCTCTAAGTTCTCCATTTGTTCAACTCAGCCCTGGCCAGCCAGAGACCATTTTTCATCATGCCCAAAGGGCTGCAGCAATAAAAGCACTTGCACAGAACTCCTTGCCTCACTGTACTAATTTCCATAGTCCTGCTCCATAGAGGGTCTCACAGCACAGCAGCCTGAACAGCTGGAAGTCCCCAGCCCTAGCTAGCAACAAGTAACATCCTTGCTCTGCCCATGAACCTCAATTTTGACTTTTGAGTTTTGGCAGCTGTAAGCAATGGCCAAGGATCTCAGCTGAATGGTTTCCACTCTGCTGCCTGAGAGCTGGAACTGCTCTGACAGCATTTTCCAAACATTCACAAGGCTTCCCAAACATTCCATCCCCACTTTACAGGTGGAGAAAAGAGAGTCACAGGCCAAAAATCCCAGTGCCAGTCAAGGGGCGAAGTGGAGAGTCCCAGTGCCTGGCCCCTGCTCCAAATCTGACCAGGCTGCTGTTTTTGTTCACTTCCATGTGTGCATAACTGGCTGACAAATGGATTTGCAGCCAAAGAGTGACACACAGTGCAGCTCCCAAACTGCTTCAGCTGGATCACTCCCAGGAATGGTATTGCTGGGCTACTTTTTGCTCCAGGGGCTGGTTTATTTTTTATGAAGCCATTGCCTAGAGTTGGGAGAGCTTTATTGTTGCTATTATACAGACTGAAGGGAGGACAAATCACCTCCACGGGCAGAGCAGAAAGGTCCTCATCATGCTTAAGTCGGGAGCTCGATTTTATTACCCTACTGAGCCCACAGATACCCAGGGAAGACAGAGTGTGGGACTCTCAAAAAAACTGAAGGAGCACATGAGAGCACTGCTACCACCCTTGGGGGTAGGAAGGAGCCCCGAGGGCTCCCACCAACTCCCACCCTGTCCAAACCTTAGCCTAAGCCCGACTCACAGACTGCAGTCTCTGGCTTAAAAGACACAAAACTCACAAGTGGCGCCTGGGCCCCAAGCGAAGTCTCTGAGACAGAGACTGCTACCAGTTGCACAGTCCCCCACTGCAAATGTCACTCGCATCCCCCGGCCCGATGCTCAGAGCCCGGCTGGCCGGAGGATGGGCTTGTCAGAGGTCATGGCTCTTTGCTGGTCCTAAATGGAAAGCACTGTGATCATATACATACTTGTGTGTATACATATGTGTATGTATGCGCCTCCTGAAAGCGAACCAAAACCCTCCCAGCTGTATAACTCGCTCTTTTCCCCGGGCAAGGGCAGCCGCTCTCAGCTGGAGGAGCGGAGCCCGGGCTGAAACCGGCGGAGACAACTCGCAAACACACTTTACCCACGGTATTACTCTATTCCCCGGAGCGTGCCCACCCTGCTACCCGATTGTAGCGGCTGCCATGGTGATAAGCACGAATGCTAAAATAAACAGAAAACAACCCGGAGGCACAGCGCAGCCCTTCGCTAGCTCGCCCCGCGCCCGCCGCGGCGGCTCCCTCCTCGAGCATCCCTCCCCGCCGCGGCAGGACGGGATGCCGGCGGCCGCCGCTCACTCACGATGAGGGGGATGGTCCTCTCCTCCCGGCGGAGCTCCAGCCTGCCGGCCGCCCTCTGACCACTCCGGGTACCGCCGNGGGGGCGGAGGGCTCCGCGCCTCCTCCTCCTCCTCTCGGCCTGGCCGGCGCGGGGAGCCGGGACCGGGGCAGGCTGCAGCTGAGGGTGCGCTCGCCGATGCAGCTGAAGCGAGGAAGGGGCGGCAGAGCCTCTATGGCGGGGCGCGNGCCGGGACCGGGGCAGGCTGCAGCTGAGGGTGCGCTCGGCGATGCAGCTGAAGCGAGGAAGAGAGCAGAGCAGAGCGAGAGCAGAGCCTCTATGGCGGGGCGCGGGTGATGCGAGCTCAGCCCCGGGGGACAGCTGCTGGGACGCGGGTAGCACAGCAGCCTGTCCTCCCGCACCGCCAGCCCAGGTCCATGCCCTCAGTGCCACGCGGTACTCGTGTCTGTAAGGCAGGTGGCCAGCGAATACACCGTGGCACCCCATGGCACATTGGATCTAGACACGCACTCCATGGAGATGAGCACATCTCGCACCGAAGCTGTGGTGGTTCACAGGAGCAAGGCTTTCGAGCTGACAATAGAACTGCCCAAGCGCCCGCTCCCATCGCTGCTACTCACAACCACACTCCAGTCACACACTGGCACAAGGGCTGGTTGCCTGGGCCAGCACCGCAGCCTTGAGGCCTTTCGAGCCCTGCGAGAGGGCAAGCATGGCAGCGGAATGGCAACGATGATACAATTCCACATTACAGGGCACTGCCAAAGCTGTAAAACGCTCACTAACTCCAGCCCTGCAGGCAACTTAAGCAACAGACCATCCAGCTTGTGAAACCAAGCGACATGTAGGCACAGTGCAGCTGCTGTGCAGCTATGGTCTAAAGGTTTGTGAGGGCAGGAGGAGGTACCGAGGAAACTTACCAGTGAAGAATTACCAGTGAAGATGAATGCTTAAAAAATGTGGGTGCTTCCAAGACACCTGATGAGGGGATTAGGGAATTTGCATTACAGTACAGAAAATGTCAGCAGGGCTCCTAAATAACTTTTTGCCCTATCTTTCTCTTGACCAAATGTAATTACGACCTGCTCTGCTAAATTACCCTTTCAGATTTACTTGCATACTGCTTGTTTCCCGAAGTACAGCACAGTACAAAATTCATCCATTAGACTTGTACCGTGCTAGCACTCTGGGCAGAATGCTGTTTCCAGAAGCATCAGTTTCTAGGGCTGCAACATGGATCTACATCAGCCTCCCTGTAAAGCACACTGCACTCCTGATAGAGAAAGATGCTTAAAGGCATCTCACATCCTACCTTTCCCAATGACCTGTCAACCACCCACAGCCCAGCCCAGCTGATCATAGTCAGTGGCAACAGGAAGTTTGAAACATTTAAGGCAAAACCAAAGTCCTCCAAGGGATCAACAAAAACATAGCTAGTCCAAGGTGCCCAGTCCACATCTGTCTCAGTGGTATGAGTAACCTGTGGAAGGTGGGCTCCCACTATTTTCAATCTCTTTCACAGTCCTACCAAAAAAGTCCATCTGCTCTCTTAAATAGGTTTGGATCCAGCAGCTGCCTGGGTTGCAGAAGTACATAGAGAGAGGCAAAGGAGCTATACCAAGGATTCAGAAGAGGGAAAGACAAAGAGTAAGATGTGTTCATGTCCATGTGATAGCAGAGCCAGTCCCACAGACTGTCCCATCTTTCACCACTGTGCAGATCATACCAGACTTTGCTTGATTCCTTCTTAGTCGTTTCTCACCATTTGGGGAAATTCGCTACAGAAAAGCAAATCACAAACAGCAATGGAGAAATATATGCGAAATGGGAGAAAACCCTCTGCCGCAACACTTGAACTAAACAGACTGCCTTCTCCTGCCTTTTTACTGCAGCCATTCTTCCTGCATTGCCTTCTCCTGCTAGCACACCCTATAAGCTGCCATGCAGTCACCATTGCCTCCCCACACAGCATTTCACCACTTTTAATTATTCTAATGGAGATCACCACCTCACAAGCATCTCTGCCTCAGCCAAGCCTCTAACAGTTGACAAATCCCTGGCAGGGTCAGCCCAGCATCTCCTTTTTTCTGCTCAGAAAAAACTCAGCTCCTGAACTCTTCCAATTCAGATTCTCCAGGGACATCACTTTGAGCACACATCTCCTTCCGGAGCAGATACCACCTTATGAGGAATGATGCCTTGCACTTTATTCCTTATGGAAGATGTGGGCCACAGGAACCATATATTTTCACAGCATTTACCTGTGGAACTTCAGTTTTGCAAGTGCGGTCTAACATTTGCCATCTGCTAATGAATCCCAGCACTTAGTCCATTCTACAGTACTGGTTCACAGTCTAGGACTGGCCCCCCCGCCAGCAACAGCCACCGACCCCTATGCTATGCTATGCAAAGCACTGCCAGGAGATCTAGGGAACAGAGTAACATGGTCTTGCTGCGTTTCAGAGCTGCAATCACGACCCAGGGGAATGTGTCAGTGGAGATTTCAGGCTCTGTTGGCACTTCTTCGCACACATGCGGAGAATTGTACAGGGCAAGGAGGCACTGTCCACAGCACAGCTCACTGGGCAGCTGTTTGCATCCAGCTGACCCTCATCACTGGAAACATCTTTAGCACAAGCCTTGAAAGATGACTGTGTGCTGGTGGCTGCTCTCTGACAGTGATGAACTCTTGGAGAGATTTCCAAGCTCTCAGTAGTGCTTTCTCACTCCTGCAAGATAAGCTGCCAAGCCCTCTTTGCTATTCTTCTCCTATCACATCCTGTTATTCCCAGAGCATTGCCAGCAGTTGAGAAAACAGCACAAAAAACTCAAAACCACTGAGTTTACTTGTACTACCTGGGTAACATGGCCTGCTGACAACTTATATGAGTGACAGGAACTCTACTGAAGTGAAGAATCACTGTTTTCTTTCTTTAATTCATTACTTACAAGGAAAAAAAAAAGAACCCAGATAATTTAACTGGTTTGAAGATCCCCAAATCCCCTTCAAGGAATGTTCTGTAGGGATTTATCAGAACAAGCAGAGTGCTCTGTAGACAAGCTTCAGCAGAGCCTCGAAGAGAAGCCAGCTCTGATGTAGGAAGGACAACCTGGAGTTCAAGAAGAGGGAGTTCCTCCTAGGGGGCAGCTGCTTTTAATCCCCTCTCCCTCCAGAAATCAGTACCAGAAAGTAGGGGCTTAGCTCACAACAACAGCAAAGGGCACAGCAAAAGCACCGAGATACCCACCCTCAGAGCTGGTGGTAGAGCAGCTCACCATGCCCACAGGTATCCAGTTCAGCACATACAAACCAGATTTGCAAGGATCCATCATTTATATTGCCTAAGCTTTGGGACCTATTTGAGCTGAAGAGGGTTTGGGGATGCTGCTCATGGCACTAGAGCTGGCTGACCTGAAGGAGATGGGACCTGCAACACAGCTGCAGCAGAAAAGGCATGTACATATGCAGCACCAGGCTTCCACATGCTTTGAAAGTGTCTGCAGCAACTTTTTGTCTTAAGGGCCCAAATACCTCACTGTAGGATGACCAGCTCCCAGGTCCAAGGTATTGGTACCAAAGATTCCATATTCTGCAGCCAGAACTTGCAATGATTGAATCTCTGACCACTGAGCTTTGCTCCAGAATTTCATTGTTCCTTTAAAAGACAACACACTTCTAATCTTATGTTATACAGGAATCTCTGACAATATAGTCAAGTATAGTTATACTGTAAACTGCAATGCTGCATGCAGATTTTAGAACCAGCCCCATCAGAGAAAAGGATATCAGAAACAAACTGGCATGGAGATCTCTGCACCACACAACCTGCAATGTAGGCATACAATGGATATTAACAGTGATAATACTTCACTGCTGATCTTTGCAAAAGCATCAGCTAATGCAATAAAAATGTCCTAAGAGAAGTGACCTGAGAAATATAATGTAATAAATGAAATAAATCAAGATTATATAAAGCCCACAGCAGAATTATGAGGTCTTACCACCACACTTGTTCTTTTTCAGTTCCATGTTAGAGACGTTAAGTTTTTCCTCATTTTGTGACAAACTTTGTATAGTGGAACAAGGGACCTCATGGCAACCCAGATGGCTTATTCTTATATAAGAATAGACTAAGTATGTTGTGAATAATATCAATACAGGACAGGAGAAGAAATATGACCAGCTACATGCAGAAATTTATGTGGGGTTCAAGAACCTTATTTTATTTATAAACACCAAGGTCCTAACCAGCATGCCCTTCAAAGAGAAAAGAAAGAGATCTTGTAAGGCTACGAATATTAAAAAGTGCACTTGAGAACCCATTTTTATGTCTTTGGCTGACAGCTTAGGTAACATCATCTAGGAGAACAGATCTGGTGTCCCAAATTGCCCAGATAAAATTGAGGTGATCTTTGTTACAGAGGAGAAGACAGGCATCTTCCAGATTTCTCTTCAGAAAAATGAAGTGTGGCTGCTTTATAGTTATGGTGAGACACAGTGCATGTTTTTGCAGTCACCTGACATAAAATGTAGCTGAGCTTTCAACTATGAAACATCTGGAGAACACCAAAAGGTTTTTCTTAGCACTACTCTGATCTGAGGTCTGCTATATTTGTGGCCTCCAGGCATGGAAGTGCCATCTGAAACACGAACATAAGGTCTGTCTAGACTCTGGAAACTGTTTTGAGTAAATTCATCTAGAGTTTAGCTAAGAACATATGAAGAAAATCAGCATTAGAATTCAGGGGCTGGAGCAGGTTATGCTCCAGAGCGAAACGAGAGTAGCATGTTACAATCATGAGATGTGATGAGAAGACTTGCTCAGAAGCAGCTCTGCTTGCCTACGGCCAGCCAACAGTTGAGCTCCACCTTGCATCAAGGCAAGAGAAGCCTCAGGTCAGTAATTTTTAAGGGATTTTTCACAAGAGATTGCTTCTCGGGGATTTCTTTCTGCATTGGCAGAGCAGAGTGCCTAAGAGGTGAGACATTTTAGAATGTTTACTCTGAACTTGCTCCTTCTTCCTCTTCCGGCTGATCCCTGGGCTGGACACTCGCCCTCCCTGGTAAAGCTCCTGGTCTTTTCCCCAAGCAGGGTCAGTGGTCTGCTTCCAGGTTGAGAAGAGGTTGATAGGAGTGGGTGAAAACAATTTGCCTGTTGAAGGGAGAGGACTCTCAGCTCACTCCTGATTTCAGTTCAAGAAAAGGAGGGAGAAGAGGAAATGTTTGTCTCAATGGGCAGAAGGAGATGAAATTCTTTCCCCATAATGGATGAGAGGCCCCTCTGACAGTCTGACCACGACATCTCACCATGTGCTTCATCCAGATCCAAATTGTACCCCTATAAACCTCTGAGACATGATTACCCATACTGCAATGCCCAAATGACAAAGTGTATGCCATTGTCTTCTACCATGTGGTTGCTGAAAAGAAAAATGTTATCTGCATTATTCATCTACATTGGCCAAAATCCTAAACTTCCTGAAATACTCTCTTTGTCTGAGGAAGCTTTCTCATACTAGTCAGAGGGCATGGGTATATGTGTGGGTTTCTGAAAATCCATGTTGCTTTGCCTCAGGTCATACATCACCCTCCACATCCTCGACCTCAGACACCACCAGGAAACTTCAAGGTGCATCAAAAGTCCAACAGTTAATCTTGATCAGATCCTGCCTAGAGCTGTTCAGGTAGTCTCAGCCCTTCACTACCACAGGCACCATAAAAAGGCCAGGCAGATAAATTACTCCTCTAGAAGTGGCTTCATCCTTAATTTATCCTGATGCCAAATAAGAAGAGGTACACATAGTGGATACCAATTAGTTTTGCATTTAACAGAAGATAAGCTGTCTAGGATGTCATATATGCTGACCAGGAGAGCAGTATCTTCCAGGCCATTAGTTCTGGCCAGTAACAGTAAGATGGTGAAGGACAGCGACTCAGGGCCAAGTTAAGGCAAATAGCACATAGTTAACTGGAACCAGGATTTCAGTTGCTTTAAACTGTACAATTAAACATTGTCTTAAGTGTTGTTTAAGGTCACTGTAATCTTAACATTATTTTCATGAGCATGTTTCTTAAGGAAAATGAGAGCATAGAGAAGAATTCCCAAGAAGCTGTAACTAACAGTTCCCCACTGCACTTGTGTTCTTCAAATATGAAGAGAAAAACATCTGCTAAAAGCCTAACAGTGGCAAGATGAATCTCCTTTGGTGGTACGAGAGAGGCAGGAAAATCTTCAGAGATGGTTAACTGGGATTCAGGACACCCTCTTTACCCCCAGGAGACAGTGCCATTAATCCCTTCTAAGCCAGGTAACCCACCTGTTTGCCACCACAAGACAAGATGCAGCCTTAGTAAAGAGTGGAGCTATGGTAGAATCAGACAGGAGCTGATCAACAGCCCGGAACACAGCTCTAAATTCATACACCCATTGTACAATCCTTTAAAAGTGTAGAAACAGAATGAATATTTAAATAGTAATAATTACATATTAATACAATGTATTAACCAGAAGATCCACATATAATCAACCTGATTCACTTCCTGAGCCTGATATAATTTTTTCTCTCCCTCCTACCACTTTTCTTATCTCCTTTTCTCACCCTAAATAATTTGCTTCTTTTCCTTGCCGCATCTTTTCTAGAACAAGGATTTATTTCCCATTTTCCTGGTAAAGCACGTAGCACTTTTTCTGGTGCTCAGAATTAATTAACAGTAAAATCTTTTTATTACGATCTGATGACAATTTGCTCTCCTTTACTGGCATCCCATCACAGCACTGACTGTTACCTGAACTGCAATTTAATCCTCATAGAAATTCAAAGCTTTCACAGCTCAATGTAGCTACCAGGTTAGTGCTTGTAACAGTCCTCTTGGCTGCAAAGGAGAAGCAGTTTGAAACAGTCATCTGGCAAAATGATGAAGCTCCTGTCTTGCACCACAGAGGAATTCCATGTGAAAACACAACAATCTGGGAAATAACCTGTGAAAAACATTCTACCCAATTTCTCACACATCCCATAAAAAGGGCTTGCACCCTGCAGAGTAGACTGGTTTTGAGTAGAGTGCAATGAAAAATGCTTAACTCTCCCAAAAATCACAGTAATAAATTTATTTTTGAAGATCTGTCATTGAAAATAGCTTGGACAATTAATGTAAAATTTTCCAAAACATTCCAGCCCTGGCACTAAGCATGAGAAACTCCAGGCCGAAGGGAGGCCAGAAATAGAAGCCATGGATCAGTCAACTCCAGAGGCACTGCAATGCCACTGCATTGAGGCTGATGCCATCTCCAGGTGGCAACTGGAGTGTATTAAAAAGCCAGGAAAGGGGTTAGAGGCCAGAGGACATCAGGCATCTCTGTAATGTCTGGAGCACAATCCAGGAAGATCAACAAGATATTAAATATTTATAAGTTTCTACCATTTCCATCTGTCTTATATTGGAACATCCTTATTCCCAGGGAGGTGGGTAAAGCAGACATCAAGGATGGCAAGAATATTTATTGAAATGACTGCCTCAGTGGAACCAGAACCAGTAAAAACTGCTGACCTGCAGCAGGTCAGCAAGCAGCTATGTCAGTCTGGTAGACACCAGGGGCTTCATGGGGCAACGAACAGAGAACTCTATCAATATGATACCATTTCTGATTGAAGAATAAGATACAGTCTGAGGCTGGCAGCACCCCTTTTTATAAACAGCAATCCAGATATTGCTAAGATTCCACAAACACGCCGCTAACTTACTTTGAAGATCTTTCAGAAGTGGAGCTTCTGTCCTTTCATGACTTTAGAAAGTCATCCAGCATGGGAACTCTTTCAAGTAGAATCATGCAGGTCTGGTCATTTTGGAAAACCTCAGCGGTGACAGCTCTGCCTGGGAAGACTTGGTGATTAAATCCCTGCACAACTCCAGCCCCCAGCCTCCGCCAGCAGTGGGACAAGGTCAGCAGCCTGCGTGTGATGTACCTGTCTCTCTTTGCTCAGTCCTTCTCATTAGTCATATTGGGGTTTCAGTATCAGCATTCAGTGTTTCTCTCCCATGTTGTGGTTAAGCACCGAGGCAGCATGGGAAGATAAGAAAATTAGGATGACCTGCACCTTATTGTGACCCAAAATTAATGAAGCGCTAAAAGTAAATGACAGTCATGGTGGAGAGAGAAGCACTGGTGGGAGCCATCTTCCTGAAGGAAGCTGGGATCTCAGTGAAGATACAGGTAACTTCCCTGGCAGCAGGCCTGACTTAGGCTGATGCTGCAAGCTGCTGGGAGCAACTGGCTCTGGCCAAAGGTGATGAGGGTTTGCTTCAGGGAACTGAGTTCACATCATCCCTGTTTCATATCTCCACACTTACAGACCCTTTCCAGTCCTGACCTCGGTAGCAGGCATATGGTGCTCCCTGATTTGCAGATCAGGTCCCACGGAATGAAAGATTTAGAGGTACAATCTCAAGGGCTTTTTTTCTCCAAAACTCCCCAGTGCTGGTGCTTGAGCTGACAGCCTCACCATAAACAGCCCTGACACCAGAGGCTATCTACTATGAAACAACCCAAAAAACTGCTAGAAATTGTAGCATTTGGGACATAGAACAAGAACATAAGTTACGCTTTACTGAAGGAAACCAATGGTTCATTTTGCCCTATTACCCTGTCTCCAGAAGCTGTCTCATGAGATGCTGTCCAGGGAGAACTTATGAACTTGGCCCCTTCCTACAGTCCATGCCTCTCATATTCCCCTGAGACACCTACCCCTCTTGTATGGAATGCATGCAATGTATGGAATATTCTTCTATTTCCTGTTCTATATCTGTTTATACATTTACACATTCACTTTCTTAACCTCTTAATAGCATCTGTTTCCACCACCTCCTGTGACAACAACATTCAACACTTCACTACATGTTGCAAAACAACCCTTTGTCTTTTCTATGTTGTAAAAGAACCTCCTACATGCAAGACCAAGTCCCCCTGCTCTCCAGTGGGATTTGGTGTATGGCACTTCTCCATTCACCTTCTTTACTACCTCCATGATTTCTGCACTCTCAGCCAGCCTTTCCCCAAATGGAGGACTCCCAGACTTTTTGTCTCTCCTTGAAAGGTAAATTACTTCATCATTAGGAAGTAATTTTTGCAGTGTACATTGTGTAATATAGAAATGTAATAGAGATTACATTTGTAATAGTAACAGGGAAGGTCAGATTCATACTCTTTAAATATTCGCATTTTAGGACAAATATATATTTATTCCCCACTAAAGGTGTATGCTTCAGACGTGCTGAACAAAACGACCTCCACCACTTTTGCATAGAAGGGGGGATGGGAATTATGAAGTAAAAAATTTCACTATTTAAAAAATGACCCCTCATTTTTCCTCGTAATTGTCTCCAGTACCTGAATGCATGATTTGGCAATGAAGAGCTGTCACTGTGGAGCACAGCAGCCAGAAAAAGGAGTGAGAAATGGGAGAAACTGCTTAAGCCACTCTGAACAGAAGTGGTGCTCTTTCATTTGAACACTTGCATGTCTGCAGAGATGCTCAGCACATCATTGCAGCATTTTCAGATACAAAGATACTTACGGCATGCATATGCATGCATGCATTTCACACCCTTAGATCATTTTCAAGTCTAACTCAAGTTTGCAGCAGACACCACTTTCTCTAGTGCTGGCTAAAGATGAGGAAAATATCTCGCACAGGAGCCAAGAACCGTTGCAAACCTGACCATTTCTGTTTGAAGGTCACATTAAGATCCAAGAAACACACCATCTCTAGCAAATATATAAGCACTCGCACGTTATTCCTCTACAAATGTGTCTGCTGCAGCATATCTTTCTCCACAGACAGAGGATGAAAAAGGCTCTGTGCAACAATTATAATCATATTGCTTAATGAGATACTGAAGAACACTTACAGGTTACTTTACTGCAGTAAAATCTATACAGACAAAAATAACCATATTTATAGGCCCAAGTTTTAAAGCCTCATATACTGTACATGCAGTCCTATCCTGCCAACAGTTATGCTACCGTGCATAGGTTTGATATTAGTCTTTCCTACTTCATTGCCTGGCTTTTTTTTTCTTCTCCAAGTAGCTGGCTCAGCCGGGCAGGCTTTGTCCCAGCTCCAGCACAGAGCAAGCCCAGACCCCACCATCACAGCACCTCAGACACATGCTGGGCTCTCACATGCCATTTTCCTACCTCAGTTGGGCAGCAGCAGCTCCTATACCTGTGTCTCCAGAGATGGGAAGCAGCTCTTTCCTTCCTAGCACGCAGAGAAGCAGCTGAGAGCAGCAGAGAGGAGGCACCAGATTCCCCTTATCAGGGGGCGCAGGGATCATCAGGTGCAGGGAGGAGCTCGACAGGACACAGATGTGTCTCATAGGGCCATTTAGCCCCCGACAAGCTCTGAAAGATGAGTTTGCTTTGACATGTTTCCAGCCACCAGGAACTTCTGCAACCTCCCCATGGAGAAACAAATGCTCCAGTTCTTCCCATCTCCTTCCCCCTGCCTTATCCTCCATGTTCTTTGTCATGCCTGGATTGAAAAAAAGAGCTAAGAGTAAGCCATGTGAGAGTGTAATTAACAGTGAGGGAAGAGACATGTTTTTTGCTTGCTAGCAGAAAACTAGCCCTGTCATTAAATAACACAGATTGAGGACCCTCTGTGATGCAAGGAAGTGGGAAATGGAAGGTCTGAATGAGTAAAGCTGAGAATGACAAATGGGAAACATAATGAAAAATATCTGTTGAATCTGGAAATTAGAGAAGTCCAACCTCAGAGTTTCAGAGGGAGGTGCAACAAGAGACTGCTCACCAGAGATTTGAAGAAGCCAGGAATTCCTTGGTCAGGTGTCCCATGCATTGCAAGGAAAATCCAGGAGGCTGTTCCTCTCACAGACACACTCGGCACTGCCCTGGCTGCTTTGGAACAAGCCTGCTGGAAAGAGGAAAGAGTCCAGTTAACAAAACTAGTGAGCATTATTTGTATGGTGAGGAAGAAGAGGGAGAACAGAAGACGGATTGCTCTTACCGAAGGTAAAGCAGGACAAAACTGCCTTACTTGATGAATCTATGGTCCTATGGGAGAGGAAAAAGGACAACAGATCTGCTGTCAAGGGTGCAAGTAGCACCATATCCTTCTAAATCTGAAGTTGTTTCAACTCATCTGCAACAGAAATTATTTGTAATAGCATCAGATTGTTAGGTCATTGTCCACTCATCATGAGCTGAGGCTTACCCAAATTTCTATCTATAGTTAGACCACTAGTCACTACAGTATAAATAACAAAATTTGCAATTAATTTTTGGCTCAGATGCATTTCTTTCACTAATAAAGCATTGGAACCAGTGACCTGGCACTGCCTTCCATGGACTGAACTGGGGCAGACTGCACACATTCATCCAGATGCCCATTTTTTTTGCTCCCAGACTGTGAAGAAGTCAATAAATGAGCTACACCAGTGTATTGAGATTTAGAAGGGTTTGCAGGTACTTTTAATTTTTTGCCTCTTCTGATTGTGTAATTTCTTGACTTCAAACCATGTCATGCTTTGGATATGGATTTATTGAAGTCAGGATTTCACAGCTTTGAGCAAGATTCAGAATATAGTTTATGGATGCCAGAGAGGTCAGAAATGAAGAAGAGAGACAGACAGACACACCTTAAAGAAAGCACTTTCCTCCTATCTCTGAAGGCTGATCAACTGTGGCTCTGAAAATCTTGTTCAGAAGTTTAGTCTTCTCAAAATGCCCCAATTCCCATTTCTGTTCCTCAAACCCCAACTCAACTATTTTGCTGCATTTGCTAATAATTTTTTCAGCCCTGTTACACTGTTCCCAGCTGCAATGCACTTGAGGTGCAATGCCCCACCACCACCCCACCTTCTGAAGCATGAGCTCAGCTATATCAGAAAGGGCATCAGCAGCCCTTTCTGAGGACTTGAGGTTTTAGAACAGACAAGAACAGCCCTGTCTGAAGGAGGAGTGACACATTTCCTACATTCATTGTGTGTGTTTTGGGTCTCCTTGATATGAAATTAACAGGGAACAGGAGCAAAAGGTCTGCAGTGACTGAAGTGAGAAGCAGGGATGCTCCATTACCCAGTACTGCCTCTTACTCCTTTGCTCCTGAGGCAAGCTGTCCCCAGTGCTGTGACAACTTTCCACCTCAGTCCAGTGACACTCCAGTGCTCAATTCCTCAGCAGGCTCCTTTGTACCTGTTTGCTGGGTTGCAGCAGGGGTCCAGGCTGCCAACAGTGCATAAATGCACCTAGCCTGGAGCCTGAGGTGAGACATTAGATTTAATGCCTTTTATTCTCTTTTGTCAGAGCTTGTTGATACACAAGTAATACTGCTTTAATATACTGATCGCATTAAATCAGTGCAGCTCCCTCAGGATGGACACAGCTGCTGGATTTGAGGTGTTAACAGCACTATATTTCAGGGGAATGAGCTTTAAACTTATGACAGGCCTTTGCACCCCCCCTTGACAGCATCAGATCAAATTTCAATTAGATAAATAAAAAGACCATCCAAAAATCCACCTCTAATCAAAATAATAACACTATGTAAGCAAGGTCTAAAATTCTGGCTATCATGACAGAGAGAAATGCATTCAGGGGTTCCTATTCAGACAGTCTGTACTGCCTTAGAAAATATGTTGCTTGATGTATCTCAGTGGGCATTAACTGACATTTAAGTTTTCACTGCTGAAGACACAGTCATGGTGTTCCTCAAGCCTGAATAAATATCTGCTCATCTATCTCCCTACCACTGTTATCCATCTCCCCAACTGGCACATCATGAAGTTACCTTACAAATGTATTTTTTGCACAATGCAGCTGTTGATGGGCAGGTAGCTTCAGCAGGGGCAATAAGGACCACAAAAGCAGCTCTAATTCCTTCGTTGTCTCCCCCATGTCCAATCTGCAGAGTAGCAAGGCTAGCACATGTGCATAGAGGGAGTTTCTACTCCTCTGCCACACATTGTAATTGGGAAGTCTGATTATGTGTTTCTGACAGTATTCCATAACATCTTTTTATGTCACTATCACCCCAATCTACTGACAAATATAGGAAGGAGGGTGGAGAAGCCCTTTTTTTCTTATCAATCCAGCACACCTAGAGCATTGAATCTTTGGGATTAAAACATGCAGAACAGCTTCTTACCACCAAATCTGCCTGAACATCAGTGTTTCATTCCACAGATAATCTCACTACACTTGCCATTACTCCCTGCATTACCTGTCCTTAAAAAAACCTCAAAGAACCAGCTAGAGAACAGAGTACTTCAAAGATCACTTCGTGTGAAGACTTGTAAAACACTCTGTTAACTAACCTTTGAGAAGCAACCTGAAGCAGAATTGCATCAACAAGGGTCTCTCTCTCCCCTCTTCAAACCCCAAATGCAGTTTGGGAATTCATAGTGGTAGAAAAATATGCAGTCACTTTAGGTGGCATTCTTCAGGCAATGCGTTGAGAGTCTACTCATTGCTAGGTATTTAGAGAGGGGAAGGTAAAATTAAATTGTGCTGACCATACAGCTCAGCCCCAGATAAGCAGGCACTGCCACATGTCTTGGTGATAGGAGGCTTGCTAGAAAAATTCTGCCTAGCTCTCTCTGTATCATAGGAAATACCAATCAGTTTTCATCCTAAAAATTGTGAAATGAAGTGTGAAAAACAAACTATCTAGGGAGACCCAGGCTCTCACTACTGACTACTAAGGTCAGAGAAATTGTCTTGAACTAAGACTGACTTCAGCTACAGTCTAGAACAGCAGTTCCTACATCTCAATCCTCAACGATCACATGGGCTTTTTTTTTTTTTTTTGCAGTGTGCCTAACACACAGCATCCCATGACTTTTGGAATTCCCTTCACGTTGATTTCATTTTTCAGGCTTTCCTCTTCATCTTTGTTAAGGGTAGAAGTGAGAAAATCATGCTGTTTTTACCGGCATGTAATGCCCATCTTGATTCCAGCACAATTTGTTTACTTATACAGCAGTTCTATTTAACTTCTCAGAGGGAAAAAATATCCCCCCAACAAACTCACAGAGATTTTATAGAAAAATAAGGCTGGTGAGGTTACCGATGCCATTCTCTCCCTTAAGGGAAGTTCTGAGATTTAAAAAAAAAAGAGCACTTACTTACCAAGAGAAAGTTTGATTAGGTCTGGAGACAGTGTTTTTAATTCTTCTCAAGGGAGCAGGGATTTTTGAAAAGCTACGGAGTTGTATTAAAAAAAAAAATCCTCATTTGGCTTCTGTTTCCTCTTTTAAGGCATTTGAGTGGAAGCACAAAGTGTGATGCTAACACATAGTGAGGAGCAGAGGGAAGGGAACACGTGCCAAGGTCACCTCCCCAGCAGTAGCAATGGCAAGCGATATAAAACCTCCCTCTGATACAAGATACCACTTACAGCTACTTTTTAAGAGCTATAAAAATCCAGAGCAGGCACATACTAATTAAAGGAGTTCAGAGAGAAGCTCTGCTTGTATGTCTTGGCAGCAGGTGACTGAAGGGCACATAGCACGTAGGGAAGCAGAATGTCCATGGACAAAGTTAGCTAAAGTATTTCAGTTTTTATCACCTCCAGGTTTGTCAGTGGGCAGCACAGATGGTTTGCAGCTGGGGAGCCACTCAGTGTGCTTGTAAGATAGCAATGTGACCTGTGTCATGAAGCAATGCATACCATAAGAAAGTTTTTCTTCATGACTAGGATACCTCCTTTGTAGTCCATAGCCTTCTGTCCCAGCTAGACTAGAAAGCAGCCCACAAAATTCCCCCTCCTCTTCACCACAGTATGTATCTTACTTATCTCTTTATCCCTCAGTTTGTTTCCCCTAGACAAACTCAGTTCTTCTGGACTTTGCTCCTAAGCCACATTTCCACACTGATGTCCCTTGCAGAGCACGGGATTCTCCTTCCAGAGTGGGAGATCTTCAGCGAAAGTGGGAGCAAGGAGGACAAGAACCAATTCAGGCTTCCCTCAACTCCTTTACCTCCAAGGTTAGGGCAAGGCAGGCTGAGAGACAATTAAGGTTATGAACCAAGTGCAAACCCCCTAGGTATGGCAACTTCTCTTTCTTGTCCCCAGCTACAGCCCATCATGAGAAATAAGCTTTTGCTACAAACTCATTGACTAGCCACAGCTGAAATACATCCAACAGAAGGATGGTGGCTAGCAGGAAGTCTTTTGTGTTTTAACTGGTGATTATTCTAATTGAGTAAAATACAGATAACCCACCTTTTTTTACCTCTTACATTTATCTACTTGTATTTACCTCACCTGGTGGCTTCTTTGTCGAAAATTGTAGCAGGCCTTATGTGCTCCAGTATTTAATTATACACTGGAAACCATGAAAGCAGTGGAGCAGAACTGGGGGCATGGAGCTAATGGTACCAGAGCCCAGTGGCATTAAGAGTGTCAATGTCCATTTACAAGGCAGAGAAAAAAGAGTATTTGGGTATTTTTGAGGGTCTAACACTCAGCAACACCTATGGTGCACAGAACATGCACTTGAAGGCCGTTTTCTTTCCCATAAGCAATTTGTCAAGAGACAGGCAATCTAGTCTGATATTTTCCAGGGCTCTGTAAGGATTTATTAAGTTCCAGTTTTACTGCTTGGACTGACTCTTCTTCTAGTACGGGGAAAATATCTGTAAAATGGAGCTGGTCTTTAAGACACCAGCATGGTGCTTTGAGACATGCGGCTCAACAACAGCTAGTATTGCTACTCATATATCACATGAGAACCACAGGGGGACAGAAAATAGTGTAATGCTTTTAAAACATATGGAAAACATTATCTGAATGCCAAAAATCTGACATAAATCTATACACACATACTTATAGCTCAGATTTGAACTCTCCATAGCCCTTGCTAGACAAGTGGGGATAATGATTTTTTTTATTCACAGTGCATTGAAAGGGAGTCCCACTCATATTTTCACACGCCCCAGCTTTTATTTACTGCTAAAAGTCCTGGACAGAGTCATGGCACAGAGGAAAAAGGAAAAGCAACTGGCAGATCTCAGCTGAAATGCAAAGTACTATCTGACATTTTTCAAATGACAATCAATTTGAAAGGACTAGCTGTTAATCAATGTGAAACAGATACAAGTCAGATCTCCACAGAGCGTGCTACAATGTGAAGTAGCATCTTAAAGCTGCTTAAAGTTTTTTTGTGAAGGGAGTTTGGACAGGCAGTTTTTCTCTTAAGTCTGCATTCCTGACAGCTGCTTAGTACCTTTTTCCCAGACTTGTCACATCCGTGTCAAGATGTATAAATGCCTTCTCTTTTTTGCTGCTTAACCACTGCACAATCTTTCAATTTTTTAGCAAAGAAAGTTTGAAACCATATTTTCTATCATCTACAGTTGAAGCTGGAGTTTTTCCTGTACAGGGAAATGGCCTCTTGTTACCTGAAGATGACATCTCTATTTTATAGTAAAAGCCTCCCTCCTCTTTTCTTCTGTTCTCTTTAGTCTCCCCAATCCCAAAGCTGAACTTATCCAATAGCTTGCAAAGAAAAGTAATAAAAGAAAGATGGTTTTGCTCTGTTACCTGGCGACCAACACCACTGAGACCCTGGGTAGCATCGTGCTGGCTAATTCAAGAAAGAAACAAGCTCCGTTTGCAGCTAAGTGGCAAGAGCAGATGCAATAATCCTTGGCACAGAAAATCCTTGCCAGAGCTACCTGCTCTTCACGGCAGAATTCACAGTAATAGAGGAATCTGTTTTGAATATGAGAAATTATGTTCCATGCATGTTCATTTGGCTTTTGGAGTTTTTTTCCTCTACTAACCATGTTGGCTCGCTTGCATTATCCTCTTTACCTGTAAAAGCATTTAACAAAACTCCCTCAATGCAGGTCTAATACAAGAGGGCACACCGTGCCTCCTTTAATATCTCCCACAGAAAGCTGGATATATCTTTTCACTTACCTAAAACTGCCTCTGCCTTTCTCCACAATGTACCCCTGATGGTGGGGAAAAGCCCTTATATCAATAACATGGTACTAAGTAGAAAAGAGAGAAAGGAATTTAAAATGGCACCTACTTCCAAAGAACATGAAGGGGATGGCATTTGGTGTCAGTCTGTGGGAATGAAGAAGGTCATTCAGGTCTGGGCTCCTGTGGAGGCCGAAGGAAAAAGGAGATCAAGAAGCAGCAATGGGAACTGACTTCCTGGTTCAGACTAGAGGTGCCTCTAAACCAGTACAGAACTGCAGACTGGCAAGGGCTCCTGGTGACTCCTCATTACATTTAGACACAGGGCCATGGCAGTGAGGTACTTCTCAAGGCTAACCACATTGTCTTCACTGAAAAACTCCCACCAAAACCATGCTACAGACAGGGCAGAGTTCAGATACTCCCTAAGGAGCCAGAGCAATAGAAATGCAACAGGAGGAGAGCTTCCCATCCCTGTCATTATTACCAAACAGAGAAAAATGCAAGAAGCCCACAGGGATATGTTGTCTTCAGTCCTGTCAGTCACAGATGTGACAGCTGGGACCTTTAAAGACTGTCAAAGGAGGAAAACCAAGGCACTCCAAATGCCAAGTCTGTCAGCAGCATAATTAACATGTCACGTATGGTCTGCTCGGAAATGCAGCACTTTACAGCCTCCAAAAGACAGGCAATCAAAAATGTTGCTTGGCTGGTAAATCCTGCACCTTGCAATAATGTCCACGTTACTGAAAAACAAAGAAAAACACAAATTGGAGTGTTTGGGAAGACAGAAATCAGTTTGTAGCCCATAGGGAAAGGCAAGCTAACCTGCTGCAGGGGCTGTTGCTACTCCTGCTACAGAGAAGTGTCTTTGGAAACATGTACCCAGTCACATTCTTACAGAAGCACATCTGTTTCATGTGGGCAAAGCACATGAAACAAAAAGAATGGAGGCAAGTTCTGCAGGGAATTCATAAGCCAAGACAGGTTTGGGAACCTCAGCAGCTGGAGTGTGCTCCTCACTAACCTGCAAGAACCAGTTGGAGGCAGGAGGCACAAAGGTGCCAGGTAAAAGGGAAAATTTCTCTCCCCCATCTCTGGTTGTGTATTTTGGACAAACTCACAAATGTGAAGTGACAAGCACCAGAAAGAAAAATCCCATGTTGTGAAAGCCAGCCCACAGAGAGAGGCATTGCAACTCTCTCCCTCCACAGACAAAATGGATGTGCATGGTTAAGTGCAGCAGGGTCCTAGTTAAGGTAAAATACTTGGGGCAAACCAGATGAATGCTAAGGTTGAGAAAAACCTAAGTTTATACTTGAAAAAATGTAGATCTGTGGCCATCATGACTGACAAACATGACCAGACCAAGGACAGCACCTGAATCCATTATTCAAACACACCTGAGCAAACTTGCTATCACACTGCTTAGAAATACAGTATTGCTACCAACATGGGCTCTTCCACAGCTCATCTCTGACACAAGATCAAGGAAGGCACTGGAAAGGAAAACTCAGAGGGTGAGGTCTAGCTGTTACTCGAAGGAATGATGGACTTGTACAGACTGGGGGAGACACAGGGAAAGAAAAGGCAGGCATGCAAAAAAGGGAAAAAAACTTCAAAAGTGTAAGTCTGATAAAAGAGTAAATTTTTACAGAATGTAATAATTAACAATGAAGACATACAAGGGAGTTTTATCTATAGACTGATAGAAAATTTAAAATCATAATAATATAAAAATAATCTATTTTGCACAATACACATATAACTTTCCCTCCTCTTTCAGATTGACTTAAAATGATGCAAGTTAAGGCTGTCTTACAAACAACAAAGAATCTTAGTTTAGAAAATACTTGTGATGGAAGTTTTCCTTGCCAGTTTCTATTTCTGAACAAGTGATTTGGGAAAAAACTCTTCAAGGATACCTCTGGTTCCTTAAAAATAGAGGACCTGTAGTCCCATTCTTGTCTCAACACTATTTTCTTGTCTAAACAAACAGGAAAGACCCTGACCCTGTGGTCAGCCAATCAGTTCCTACATCAGCACAAAGGGAGAAAAAACAAAGCAGAACAAAGGAGCGAGATGGACACCTTGTACTCCTGATGTCTGAAAAGGAGTTTCTGAAAAAGTTGAGACCATGGAAAGAGGTCTCAACACCCTGATCAGAGATGGAGACAGGGTATAGCACTATCTGAGCACATGCTTAAAATGCTTTGAAGAGAAGCATTCCAAGCTGCTGCTGTAGGCAGAAGGTTCTTGCTGAGATTATAATCAGCTGTGTGAATGAGCATGGAGACAAACCACATTTGGCTAGATGAGTTTTTGTTAAGACCTGCCAGTGGTACAGGAAAGAAATAAAATTGCCCTTATAATGAAAATGGTCTCACTTGCAGCTCTGTGATAAGTAGTATTTATCATCAGTCTTTGATTCCTCATGGTACTATTTCAGCTCCTCTGGGTTGACATTAATGTACCGTTTCTCCACAGCTCCTACTTATCTCAGTCTGTCTCTGCTACAAACAGGATTTTCACCCCTGGCCTGTGAAATTTCTCGAATTATCTGATAAGGGAGAGTTTCAGCCATGATCACAGCAGGTCCGGGATTCTGCCCAAATGTTGTAATACAATGTGGGTCAACTGCACTATAGGCAGTAGTGTCAAGATAAGGATTATACTGAAATTTCTTTACAGAGACATATAAAAGTTGAGCAGAGCTTCATCACTCAGTAGAAGCACACCCATCTCATGCAATCAAAATCATCAAAAGTGATTTTACAGAAACGAGTATGTATTTTTAAAAAGTTATATTTAACTAAGGTCTAGGACCAGACAAAAAAAGGTGAATATTTAAGAGAGACAGCAGCACATTTTAAAAACCAACAGTAATAATTAGCCACACTAGCTTATATTTTCAAAGCATTTACAAAAACGTGTATTAAGCCTCACAATATCCTTGCGAGATAGTTAAGTATTATTAGTCCCATATTAGAGAAAGTATATACTTTCTCCCCCATGGAGAAAGTATGATCTGCTCACCACTACACATGTCAAATTCAGGTACAGAACATCAGATTTTCCATTTTTTTGCCACGTGTGGTCTGATCTCTTAAACTATGCTGGTCTTTAATTTGAATTTGTTCCCTCTCATCCCTTTTAAGACACCTGTCCTGATATCAAAAGAGCTATTCATAGAATGGTTTGGGTTGGAGGGGACCTTAAAGATAATCCAGTTCCAACCCTTCTGCCATGGGCAGGGACACCTTCCACTAGACCAGCTTGCTCAAAGCTCCATCCAACCTGGCCCTGAGCACTTGCATGGATGGAACATCCACAGCTTCTCTGGGCAGCCTGTTCCAGTGCTTCACTACCTTCACAGTAAAGAATTTCTTCTCAATATCTAACCTAAACCTACCTTCTTTCAGTTTAAAGCCATTCCCCCTTGTCCTGTCACTACATGCTCTTGTAAAGAGTCCCTCTCTTGTAGCCCCTTCTAGGTACTGGAAAGCTGCAGTAAGATCTCTCCTGAGACTTCTCCAGGATGAACAACTCTCTCAGCCTGTCTTCATAAGAGAGGTGCTCCAGCCCTCTGATCATCTTTGTAGGCCTTCTTTGGACTTGCTCTATCATGTTGGGAGCCCCAGAGATGGATGCAGTACTCCAGGTGGGTATCACAAGAGCAGAACGGAGGGGAGAATCACTTCCCTTGACCTTCTGATCACATATCTTTTGATGCAGCCCAGGATGGGGTTGGCTTTCTGGAGAAGTTATCAACACATCCCAGGAACCTCCTGAATTGTTTATGCCCTGCTGTGTTGTCCCTCCAACAGGTATGGGGATGGTGAAGTCTCCCATGAAGATCAGGGCTTGTGAACATGAAGCTGCTCCTATCTGTCTACAGAGGGCTTCATCCACTCAATCTTCCTGGTGGGGCGATCTGTAGCAAACCTCCACTGTAACGTCACCTGTCCCTGCCCTCCCTTTAATCCTGACCCAAAAACTCTTGGTTGACTCCTCATCCATCCCTAGGCTAAGCTCCCTGCACTCCAGCAACAGCTCCATGAACTCCAGCTGGTCATTGACATAGAAGGTGACACCTCCATGCCTGTTCTTCTTAAAGAGCCCGTATCATTCCATTTCAACACTCCAGTCACAGGAGTCACCCCACCTCATCTCTGTAATGCCAGTATGATCACAGCCCTGCAAGTGTGCACACATTATTCCTGACAGACAAGAAGAATTAGGAAAGAACATATTTTATTAACTATGTGTTGCTCGAAGCTGTTTAACAAAAAACTTGACATGGGTGCTTCCACACTGCCAGAGTCAGTGTTACTGACTCCTGCCTGCCTCCTGCTTGCCTCCAGGAAACTTAGGGGAACCTATCTGCAATGCTGGTACAGCTCAGAATCTGCAAAAGTAGGTAATCTGCAAAGGTTTCTTTGCCACTTCCAAACAAGAAATCTCTCTCTGGCAGAGGTCTTCTCTAAGAAGAACTCATATGAGTACAACTGCACTAAAAACAAAGAAAATTTTTTATTATGAGACTATAAAGGTGAAGCCAAGGGTGCAACTTACAAAATCTGGAAATGCTCATATATTGTGCTCTGTGTTAAGAGAGATGGTCTGGAGGCATCAAGCATCCTGGAGGCTAGAAAATAATCCTCCACAGTCACTTTGAGAAGACAAGTTCCCTTAGCATATCACTCTTGCACTGAACTAGGGAGTGATAGACTAGGATCAAAAATTCCAAATCACCTGAAAGTTCAAGTCAATGGATTTAACTGTCAAATTTAACTCTATAAAATGTCAAATCTAGCAGATCTACTACTACCTGTTTGCAAACCCAGGCCCAGGTGTTAGTGGAGACATAGAAATAAAAACAGTCCTTCCATCTTCAGTTACGTATGTCCATCAGACACTATCCAGAGTCCAGGAAGTTATTTTCATGACAGCTCGATCTGAAGATCCTCCCCATACTTTCGGATCAGCTTCACATGGTTATGATCCACTGACCATTGCTCTGGGAGGTGCTTGGGCTGCATACTGTCCAAGAAATGCTGCCGCCAGCGTCTTTCCAACTGCATAAGGGAGCGCAGGCCTCCTGTAGCAAAACACTGCACCACCTTCAGTCCATGTGGCATGTAGCCTTCATTGCAGATCCTGCCAGGACACAAGCAGAGTTTATTTTCACACAAGCCCACTGTCAGAGTCTAGATCTGTCTCCAATGAACAGCAAGACACTGAAATTACTTTCAGCTGCAGTTTAATTACAGACACATGGTAAGATAACCAAGAGGGAGAGTTTTAAGCTTCGCTTCAATGGCCAGACTGCTTTCTCAAACAGTTACACTGTGAAGCTGGTTTCTTGAACTAAGACTGTTCTTCTTTCTTTCATAGCACCACTAAACAAAGCTCTTTAGGTCTGTTACAAGCTCCTCAGGAGACAGACTGGAAATTTCTCAAGGCAAGAACTATATGACCCTCCAGAGCACTGATCTTGCCACTGAATTCTCTGCCTGGCTAGATTCTGAGTTATAACATGAGCGCATTACAAAGAACAGTGAGCATGAAAAGGAGAAAATACCGATTTCATGCACACAGAGACTAGATACTTGTTAAGAAAAGGTATTTGGGGAACCTTTGAGAAAGTGGAGGAGACTTCCAATACCCTTCAGCCTCCCTTCCTGATCTGTCCTTCAAAAGAAGTATAAAATGTTGTAGAGAAAGAACTGAAGACTGCTGGAAGAGGAAGAGGGGAAGAACAAGAGCTGCAGTTCACAGACCACTTGCTGGGTTGTGGGGAGAAGAGTGTAAACAAAAACAAAACCAGTAAAAAATGCAATATAAATTACTAAAATCTTATACCTCCTGATGAGCTTGTTATACCTGGTTTCCAGACCAGCTGCTTCCTGGAGCATCTGTGGGGTGACTGTCTCTGTGTTAAAGAAGTCCTTGATGCTTTGCAGCAGCTCTGCCCTTCGGGGGTCAGGCAGGCTGTCTGCATTCAGCAGGGCTCGCGCCCCCGAGCGCACTTGCCTGCGCAGAGGGTCCTCCAGCAGACGCACACCTTCCTCAGAGCCGATGGGGGCACCAAACTCTTCAGCCAGCTGCTGCTTGAGATGGTTGTCATAATAATTGGAAATGGCATGGCAGGATGTGCAGAGTAGGAGCACGTCATGGGAGTTGTGGTCCTTCATCTGGATGGGGAAGTGTCTTCGATATTCATGAGGAACAACGTTCTTCCTAGAGAAAATAAAACAGACAGTGCATTACATTTGCCTGGAGCTGCTACTCCCCAGGTCCTCCTCTTCCTGCCCTAGATAGGGTCAACTAAAACTGAAAGTCCAGGAAATCAAAGATTACCAGAATCAGGACTCTTAATATAGCAAGAGATTATTCTTTCTATTTGTAGTTCTCTCTACAGGTTTTCTGCATTTCTCTTTTTTTTTCCACTTCCAAAAATTCATCCCTTTCAACCAAAAAGAAAAAAATTCTGAAAAAAAAAAAAAAAAAAGAAAAAGAAAAAAAGTAATGCTTCATGAGAAGTATATTTCTCAACTAACCAGGAGAAGCTGCAAAGACAAAAACCTCGTTCTTTTTGACCTCATGGGCTTCAGACTCACTTAAACCTTCCAAAAATATAAAGATCAAGTAGTGGAAGGACTAGTACAGCTCTTTTCAGAAGGGGATGCCACCTGAACATTGTGTGTCAGCACACTGCTGCCCCCCTTATTCAAACTGCTGCACATACACGTTCCATGAGAGCTTTGCTCTCTCCTACGATCAGAATCTCCTGCCTCTGTAAGAGGAAAGGCTGGTCCCTTCAGTGTCAAACTTACCAGTCACACACAGCTACAGAGAACGCAAATAGTGATAGTCCATCCAGGACATGAACAAGCGCAATGTTTCAGGCCACTAATCAAGCTTCTGAATGCCAAACTACATGCAGACCTCAGTCCTGTCCACTGAACAACTCACCGGATATAGGATTCTCGCTTGCCACACACAACACACAGGTTTTCTTTCACTGTCAGATAATAATCAACTTCAGACTCAGGACGTCCTGAAGGCTCAAACCGCAGCTTCACAACAAATGGGTCTGTGCTAACTAGCTCTAAAAGGGTAAAGGCAAAGAGAGTACATTCAAGACAAATTTGTATTTGAAAGATAAAGTAATAATGCTACAACATAAGAGTCATCCTAGTGAATCCCCAACAATATTTCCAATAAGAAAGGATACCAAAAAATCATGCTCCGTTATCTAAGAAACAAGGCTAAAATAAAAAAAGCTGTATTTCAAATACCAACTGGAAATCTGGTATTCCTACCTCCAATCTCCTTGTCCAGATACCACTGAGCCTTCTTGCGATCACAAGTGCACAGGGGTTGTCCATCTGGTGCATGCAGGAAGCAGTTGTCATACAGTGGAGATTTTCTATGAAACAAGGGCAGCATTACAGGAACTACAGTAGCATGCCAAACAAACCAGAGCTCTCTACAGCCACACTCCAATTCATGCAGCCTCCTCCAAATCACAGGAGTGCCCCTATATGCACACTTGAGGCTGCTGCTAAGGGAAGCAGTACATCTAAGAACTTATTTAGGGTTCACTGACTCTAAGGTATCTTTGCTCTCCTGCTGCCAACAGAATTGTAACTCTGAACCCTGGTTTTCAAGAGATCCCATCAATGATGACAGCCTTCAAAAAAAAATTACATTAAGGAAAAAAAGAGAACTGAAGTCACAAAGTATGATGAGCCAAGAGTAAGCTCAAAGAGACTGTCAACTTACAGGCAAGGCAGTTTCAAGGATTGGCTGCCTAAGCCTACATTTTAATGTTTTATTAACAAAACTTTTCTAAAACTTAATATGAATAGCAATTACTTCATTTACCCAAGAAAAATGCTCCAGAAAGGTTCTTGCAGCACTGGGAACTCAAACACATTAGTCCATGAAAACAATGAAGTTGAGCTGAGGCTGTCAAACACAGGCCCCAACCTTTGGCAGTGACAAGTTCTGCTTGAGCAGTCTCTGGTGGTTTGTGACAGTGGGTGGAAGGGCTCTGTTTTGCAGAAAGTGTTTCCTTACTCTGCCAACCTTCTTCAAACAAAAGTAAAGAGCAGACAGGTTGGGCTTAAGAGAGGACCTGGGAGGAACTGCCCAGACATGTCACAATACACTGAGGAAAAGTTTCCTTTCTTCTCTCCAGCAAGATTGTACAAGTAGTCAGCAGAGCCTCTACCAGCTAAAAAGGTTAATCAATTCACAGGCTATGTAATCTGACAGAAGGATTTCTTCTGAGATCCATGAGGGGAAAAAACCCAACAAGACAATGATACGGGAGGTCTCCTTCCACTGAGCATCAACAGTTCAACTCAGTCACCATTCTGATTCCATTACTTCCCAGCTCTAAATAAATAAACATTAGAACTAAACAGACTTAAACAGAAAGGAAGAGTGGAAAAGGACTTTTGAAACCACATCCAGTGTTATTACAGACCAGAGCCACATTGCTGTAAATATTGTAAAAAGCAGTGAGTCTACAGGTCTCTTACGAAGTTCAGTTAAAAAGAAAAAATATATAAACAAATATGAGGAGATCTCAATGTAGCTTGGAATGCAATTTTGTTTAAATTTTAATCCTCCCGGGAGATGTAGTGCTCCTATTTCGTATGACACAGACTCCCAGTAAAAAATAAAAAAAAAAATCTGGAGGGACTTGCGGTGTAAAACACAATACAGTTAATGACTGCTGACGAAATCAATACTATTGACTACATTAAGATGTCTCCATTGCCAATCCAATAAACTTAAAAAAGGAGAAAATAAATACTAAAATGTCTGGCTTGCTTTCTCAGTGATAATTACACACAATTTTAGTGATATATTTTATTAGATTATATCCCAACAAAACCAAACAAACTAGCTCCCCATATCTTCCACTGCACTGAGCTTAAAGAGACTTCTCCAACTAGTTTTAATTTAAAAACAACTGAACTCTCATTAGAAAAAGGCCATAAGAATATAGGATCCAAAAAAATCACCTGAGAGGACAGTGATCCTGAATCCAGCAACAGCTGCCAACAGCAAGGCCAAAGCAGTACCATTTCTTCCTCTCTCTCCCAGGCCAACACAGAAGGGCAGTGCTTCGTTGCTACCACAGACTGTTCCTTTCTGTGCCCTCTAGCACCTCATGTAACAACATGTCCTACCTGTTAACCTTAGCTTTCAGCTCTGCTCAGTACCCTGCCATCTCTGGCCACAGTGACATGGGACAGCCAAGTACAAACAGCAGTCCATGAGGCAGATCCTGATGAAAGGACAAGCTCTATTCAGTTGCCACCTTTTCCCTGAAGGAGACAAGGCTCAATTGTTTGGGCAGCAGAATCATAGAATATTATGAGTTGGAAAGAATCCATCAGGATCATTGAGTTCAACTCCTGGCCCTGAGCAGGACACCCCAAGAATGACACCTGGACAGCCAACCACCTCCTGCTGGGACTCAGCTCTCTGGCTTACGCTTCCACAGGAGAAAGAAGGGCAAAAATTGAAGACAACACTTCAACTTGCTCATGACCTAGTACATATCCATGTGCTGCCCCACTTTCAATACCACCTAGAGAGAAAAGAGGAAAACAGAAACAAATCTGGCTCTCATTACTGTTAGGTCCTGTGTTTCCTTTCCTAGCTCATATTACAGAATCATAGATTCAACTAGGTTGGAAAAGACCTCTGTGATCATCAAGTTCAACCTGTGACCTAACACCACCTTGTCAACTAGACCATGGCACTCAGTGCCACATCCAGTCTCTTCTTAAATACCTCCAGGGATGGTGACTCCACCACCTCCCTGGGCAGCCCATTCCAATGCCCAATCACTCTCTCTGGAAAGAACTTTTTCCTAATGTCTAACCTAAACCTCCCCTGGTGCAGCTTGAGACTGTGTCCTCTTGTTCTGTCACTGGTTGCCTGGGAGAAGAGACTGACCCCCACCTGGCTACAGCCTCCTTTCAGGCAGTTGTAGAGAGTGATAAGGTCTCCCCTGAGCCTCCTCTTCTTCAGGCTAAACAACCCCAGCTTCCTCAGCTGCTCCTCATAGGACTTCTGTACCAGACCCCTCACCAGCCTTACTGTCCTTCTCTGGATGCGTTCAAGTATCTCAACATCCTTCCTAAATTGAGGGGCCCAGAACTGGACACAGCACTCAAGGTGTGGCCTAACCAGTGCTGAGTACAGGGGAAGAATCACTTCCCTGCTCCTGCTGGCCACACTATTCCTGCTACAGGCCAGGATGCCATTGGCCTTCTTTGCCACCTGGGCAAAAGCATGAGCACCTGCTGGCTCGTGTTCAGCCACCTGTCAACCAGTACCCGCACTTTGTTTAATGAATAGAGCATAAGGCAACATTCAAAGTTTTCCATCTGTGGTGCAAAGAGTAAAATGTGCTCATATACTTACCGTGCAGAATATCCCACACCCAGAGGCTTTCGCTTCTGCCTCCGTGGATCTCTCACTTGCTGATTGCCAGAGGGCTGGCAATTCAGCCAAGATTTCCGATTCTTTGTTTTCTGAGGAGAGTGTCCCTCTACACTCTTCTCCTCTCCTGTGCTGCCACTCCTTCTTCCTCTAAATGGGATATCCACCAAGCCCCGGCATTTACACAGTGCTTTTTCCCAAGCAGCAACAGAGTTTTCACCTTCTGATGTAGCAGGGAGCCCAGCAAATCCCAGCAAGTGGAGGAACAAAGCCACTGAGATCTGGGCATCTCTAGCAGCATAAAGAACCTGCAGAAAAGCACAGACATCAAGATACTCTCAAACAGCAAATACTCTCAAATATTATTAGTCTTTAACACTTGGTACAGTAAAGCTAGAAGCTGGATTCATTTCCTTTTGAAGTTCAAAGTTTTGCCAGTTGAGTGGCACTTTCATAGCATCACCACACCCCACATTTTTAGGGTCCGACTGGAAGTACTCATGGGTGCCCCCAGGAATTGCAAGGGACTGAAAAAAATCAGGTCAGCGAGGCCTTAAAACACCTTCCCACCCCACCAAGCCCTCTCTAACTCGTAAGAGGCTCCCTTTTGAAACTTTGGCTACGATATTCAGCATGGTTCTTTGTCCTGTCACTCCCTCTACCGGTCACTGATAGAGCAGACATCTCCAGCTTGACTAAAGAAACTCAGCAACCAGGGAAACCGTAAAGCTCTAAAGAAGGTGGACAAGATTTCCAGTGTCTCTCTCTCTAATATCACGCTGACTGCTACAGACTGCAGAAAAGAAAGTAATAAAAAGGTGAGGTTTTGGAAACACTTATTCGAGGGATTTCACCGTATAGATCTTTCAGGACTAAAGGAAAACAAGGGTCAAGAATCCAGGGAGAACTGCACAAAATTATCTCCAAGGAAAAGGAGGGAAACGCAGGCAAAGAGTCTGAAATTAACTTTAGACCACAGTCACACACAAGGTTTTCAGACAGAACTTGAAGAGGCTCAGACCTCTCTGTTGTAAAGCCCCTTTTCCTACTAAGAAGGTTACTTTTCCTCTCAAAACACTAAGTTGAAGTGGAAGACACACCTGATCTTGTGCCAGCTCTTCTGCCTCCCAGTTGCTGCAACGCACATGAGGAGACTTGTCAAGTGGACAGTTCAGGACTTTTTCAGCTAAAGACTTAAGGCTAAGGCAGTTGTGAAGTAGATCCTTCCTTCAGTTTAACAAAAGAAAGTGAAACAAACATATTACAAATGAAGCTATACACTCACACAAACCCAGATGGCCTCATAAGACCATGAACCTGCCAGAACATAATGCATATGCTGCATGACTCCAAATCAAACAGCCTGACAACTTTACAGGCCCTCTCCATTAAATTCTCCTTTCTAGATTTAGTAATTATCTTGTGTCTACAATATGCAAAACAGTCAAGGCTGGGAGCTGGTAATATTTAAGGCTGCAGTATTTGCCTCTGAACTACTCACTTCTGAACTAAGGAGGTCCATCACAAAAGGATGGACCACCTCTCCCAGGAATTCATGAGGAGCACAAGAGCCAGGAATGACTCAAAGGAATCCTGACCACTAGAGGCAAGAAGCCCATCCTCAGTGATAAAAAGGCACCATCAAGTCAGCAAACCCAGGGCCCAGATAACTAACATCACACCTAGGCATGCATATAACTGTACATGAAGAATATTTGCAAGTAAAAGATTTTGTTTTAGGAAGAATGAAGGATAAGAAAACACCATCATAACTGTAACTTTTCCACAGATGCACTGTTATTAAAAGAAAAAAATAGAACTGGTTTCTTTTCAAGAAATCTTGAAATTGAACAGTTCTACTTATGTGCCCTGGGAACATTTAGCCCATACTTCTAGGCCTTTAAACATCTGCTGACACAGTGATCACTCTCACTGTGCCTGGACTTCTTAAAAGCTGAAGCATGATACTCAGAAAAATGCATAAGGGTATTGCATGAGAACACTAACAGACACAATTAGCAAATGAAATCCTCAAGAAGATTTCATTTCCATTAAGATCAGAGAATACAAGCATGACACGTTCCTAGGCTGCAGCTGTCAATGCCCCTTCCCCAACGTCACCCTGAGAACTCCAGCCTGATATCATTCAGCATATGCAAATTACTTTAAAAATATTTCCAACTCAAATGATGCCTCAAATAGAGCTGCCTCTGTCTTCAGGCACTTACCGCTGTCTCATGGCTAAATACCGGAGATCCAGGTTCCCTTTGACTGGAAGGCCATAATCATGAAGTAATCTGCACGCATCTTCCCAGCATCCTACCCCAACTTTCAACACTGCACTATCTGCCATGATGTCCAACAGGGTCTTTGGGAGAGTCTGTCCACCAGCAACAAGCCTGGGCAACCGAACAAGAATGCAGAGGCCACTGGAAGAAGCCATCTGTAGCAGGGATACAGGATTTGCTCTTCCCTTCACAGATACCTGTCATGAAGTAAAAATTCAAGAGTCCAGGTTACAGCATTATAAGTAATACTGGAGCTGGAGCAAATTGCCAAAGAGGTTACTGAAGACAGGAAATACTCATCAGTTTATACAGTCAAGTGTTGTTATATGTGTCTAAAATTTCACTGCAAGTTATGTGATCTGTTTCACAGTATCACTATCCTCAAGCTACNTCCCTTCACAGATACCTGTCATGAAGTAAAAATTCAAGAGTCCAGGTTACAGCATTATAAGTAATACTGGAGCTGGAGCAAATTGCCAAAGAGGTTACTGAAGACAGGAAATACTCATCAGTTTATACAGTCAAGTGTTGTTATATGTGTCTAAAATTTCACTGCAAGTTATGTGATCTGTTTCACAGTATCACTATCCTCAAGCTACTTATCACATGCCGACAAGAGTATCTTTCCCCCCTTTCACCCTTCTCCCTCACAGCTGAGCTGGTGGAAGAAATCAGATACATTTATTAATCCTGATCACCAAAAAGCCATCCACTATATAAACATGTTCATAGCAAATTCATTGTTTAACTGTGGCTTATAGAAATGACTGTGGGGTGAATAAATTTCCAGCCAAAACAATGGCAAAGCCAGGCTTTATAAATGGCTTAAAGCCTGTTTTGAGAGATCACACTTTCAAATGCACAAGCAAAAAAGTAACTTTGCTTCTCGTTGCCCCAGTGAGTTTTATCTATGTATCAGTATTATCCCCCTCTTTGGATTTATTATACTTAAATACTGTTTCTTACATATGTAGCTGGATTTAAAATAGTGCAAATACAGGCTACTTCTAGTAAATCACTTTCAAAGAGGTATTACACAGAACACATAATGCTGTATTTAGCCATAAAATTATTACTGTATTTAGTAAAGTCGATCTATCAGAGGAGCTCAGTAAACAAATACAGCTAGTGAATTAAAAACATAGCATGTTATCTTATCTTAAAGATAAGAGCAATCAAAATTAACAGCTACTTCACTGTGGGCGTGACAGACAGAGTTTCAACAGTCCTACAAGATCCATTTAAGCAAAGGAATTACTCCACCCTCAATGATTTCCCGTTGCAATTTGCAGTCTAAAGGAGAGGCGCTTCTTGATCACTCACCCATTCACAATCAATTCCAAGTACCGGCCACTTCTCCAGCTCCTTCTTCAGCAATGGTTCAACACGATCCCACTCCTCCTGCTCTGAAACTATCACTATGTCTGCATCAAGGGTCCTCTCTACCCAGGAAAAAGTGGGAGATCTGAAGAAGGAAAGGGCCTCCTTATCCTCTGCTTCAGTGAGTTTCTCATCTCCCGACTTCACAGCTGCTGCTTCTTGCTGACTACTACGGTGTGCTTTTCCTTTCCGACGTTGAGTTGCTTTCCACAAAATCAGGCCCCCCACTGCAACACCCAGCAGGGTCGCCAAAGTTACCGTCACTGCTGTTTGCTTGGGCATTTTTTTTTATTTCCCCTTCTGCCCCTTCAGTTCACCCACTCAAAACAGCATTGTAGGATTTCATCATGGCCTGCAAAGAAAAATGAGGTGGAAATTAAGGGCAACTTAATGAAATGTGTTTAGAGATATTAAATACATGCAGTGGTGCCATAACAAGGTCCTAGCCACAACTTGTGATCCTGACAGAAAAAGACCCACTTTGATAGACCGGGAAGTCTGGGG
>WEIV01018589.1:0-28953 GCA_013390005.1 Calyptomena viridis
GTGTGTCATTTTGACCTCCTGAGTACTCTTGTAGTGTTTCTCCCATGCATGGCCTGGAGGTGTAAAAGATCTGGAGACCCCTTTAAATAAGTCTGTTGGGCAGGTTCTGGGAACCCCTTTGATGGGCTTGTGAGCCAAGCCTGGGGTTTCACAGGAGGCTTGTTGGTTATTTGTATCACCCATCACCAATGGCTGTTGTAACATGTTTTGCTGTTCTTTTAGATAAAGTTATAGTGTGAAATTAAAGATGTTGATTTTTTTAATGCTTGGCTTGTTAGGGTGCGTAATAATGTAGCAACAACAAATACCAAATGTTTAGAAAAATATAAAAATTATTAAAGTTAAAAATGAACAACCTTAAGCAGGTTTTTTTGTAGATAATAGTTGGTTTGACAATCTTCATGGTAAACACTTTAAGTTCTCCATTTGTTGTTTACAGGAGTCTCACCATCAATCACCATGAGATAGATAAGAAAGTTGTGCCTGAATAAATAACCCCATGTTGGAAACCTGCCTCTTACCCAGGTCCCACAGGAGGAGGTGATGTTTCCATTGTGTTTAGAAAGGTGTTTGGCAATCTTCTTCCTCCCTTTGTACCTTCTCCCCAATGCTACTCACACCGGTGTTACTTTTTGGTGTAGATCTCTGCTGTCTATCTCCTTGGGATATAATGTGGTTTTTCAACAAATGACCAAAAATGCAGCTGTCAGCAATCTGTGGTTTGGCCATGTTGTAACTACAAGCAAAAGTTAGAGTCCAGCTCCATGTGCTAGGAAGCAACTGTGTTGTAACTGAAAATTGGTGGATTTAGTTTTTGAGGTTGAAATTAATTGCTGTGCAGAAGAGTTTTCTCATTAATTCAATACCTTTGTGTGTCACTTTGAGGGGTTTAATGGAAGGCCCAGTCCATGTAGACTTCGTAGTCATCCTTCATATGAAATTCAGTTAAATGCCTTGATTTTTAGAGAAAGATATATTTCAGGTATTTAGCAGGATAAATTTGGAGTAAACGCACACTTCTTTAATTGTCAACTTATAGTGATTACAAGTTCTCAGTGATTTTCAAAGTATTGACCTTGTATATTGGTTCCCAAAGGTCTTCAAACCGTAGCAAAAATCCATCTAACCAAGAGATTCAGTTCAAATCTATTGCTCACATGTTACATTATATGTTTAAAAGATGGTTGCTGCAAAGGTGAACAAAGAAACCAAGACAGACCCTTCTGCCCCAAGCCCAAGCAACTCAGTGCAATGAAAGAAACTTCTGTCTTACCCTGAAATGAGATTAATTGTAAGTTGGGACATCAGTGTGACACAAATAGAAGCATATTGTTAAGTGACAGACTCATCTGTAGAGAGCTCCCTTGCCAAAACAAAAGCCCTCAACTTCACGGGTCTGAATAAATTTATTTTTGTCTCCTGTTGGGAACCCCTGGAAGTGCAGATGTCCCTTTGCAGCTGGATGTTGCTTTTTGTCTTATATTTAGAAAAAATGAGGCAAAATTTCTGAGTGTTCTCCTGTAACTAATTTTGTGAACTGTAGCAGGGTCCTTGGGAGATACCCTCTGAAGCTCCACAGACTGTGTCTAGGTCTGGAAGGGGGTCACTTGAGAGCATTTTATTAAGCAAAGCTGTTGGGAAGTGGATCCAAGAGTTCCCTTTGGGGCAGGTGAGATGCTGTTTGCTGGACTATTGCAGAAGAAAAGGAGGGAGAAGATGGGGAGGTCTGGCAGCCCTTGCTGTAATGTGGCTGCTGCAGCAGCCCTGTGTTTGCCTGTGCAGTGCCAGGCTGACACATGCTCACCCTTGGTGCTTGGCTCAGCCATCTCTGGTGCCAGCAGGGTGCTTGCTGTGCTCACCCTGGGGGCTGGTGGGCTCCTTGGAGCAGCCCCTTGCTGCTCCCCATGTCCTCTCTCCTACCATCACCTTATTAAAAGGTTTTAAATAAAAAATAAAAGCCCTCTCCAACCCACTCTGCTGTTTTGTTCCACTCTGCTGCTCTATAGGAGGGCAAAGTGTCCAATTTTTGTAGGTCCAGCTAATATCATGTGTGAGATGATGTTGAGATGATGCAACGTGATGATGGATATTGAGGGGCTCATCCTTTATTGACTAGTAACTTGTGTTTTCCTCTGCATCTGAACTGGGAGAGTTTTCTGTTTGGACATGAACAATTCTAGGAAGTCATACTTGTAGAGACAGCACAAATGATGATGCTGTAATCATTTGCAAACAAAAAGTCTATGGTTGGGTTAATCCCATATTGCCATGGAGTGGTGTGTACAAAAGCCTATGCCATGGGTCTAGGGAGCCTAATCCTCACTGGAGTGTTGAACTGAAATTAAGCCTGTGTGACCTACAGTTAATAGTTTACAGTTAATAGTTTTTAGTTAATAGTGCTGTAGAGCACTTAACTGTACAAAATTCCTGTCCATTTCCCATCTTTTGATCATATTAGAGTGGATTGACTGAATCCCAGCAATATTCTGGCTGCTGCATGTTGTTAATATCTAAATACGCTTTTCTTCTGGGATTCTTCTGTGCACAACTGAAAAAAACAGAGTGGCATAAACTGGGCCTTTTCTGATCCCCTTTGAGCTGTTTCTTTCCATATCTTCTCACACTACTGCAGTAAGTTCAAGCTAAGCATCTTCATAAACTGATGGTGGGATAGAGTAGGAGAACAGTGTGATGTCTACATTAATAAACTTAAAATCACATTTTCTGTCATAATGACTCTAACAAGAGCTGCACTGTATGAAAATTCTTAGGGTTACTGTAAAAATTCTTTAATAATGTGGTACCTGAACAACTGAAAGCCATTAAGGTCTTTATAACATGGCAGCAAAAGTGTCCTGTGCAGGACTGGTGTCTGCATTGCTCTCCCATTATGCACCAGTTGAAAGGCAGCAGGGCTTCTTCAAAAGATGATGGTTGCTATCAGAAGGGCTGGAGCCGAGATACCTGCAGGTAGCACAGGCAGAGTTGGGGTGAAATGATTAAAGGAGAATGCTTGAATTTTATTTCACCATGAACTTTTCTCACCATGCATGTTAATTATCCTGATTAATGAGAGAAAAGTTTTCTTTAGCCGTATCTCCATCCCACTTAGACAAAGACATCTGCTGGCAACATCTTTCTTGTCTATATGCTGAGCAGAATGTTGCTAAGTGCTCCGAGTGCTATCTGCACTCCCAGCATCTCCCCACCACCTCTGTCCCCTTTGGGTGAAAGTATTGCCATGGTTCTCCATCTTTGTTTGCAGCTGAAAAGACTCAAGGTGAGAGAGAGAACAAATCCTGCGAGGCAATTCTGTCACTCACCTCATCTTCATAATCTTTCTTTAGCTTCCTCTGCCTTCTAACCCTGCTATTGATCGTGTCATAGGCTACAGCAGACCAAGGCAGGGGGCTGAAAACCTTTCCGAACAGCAGTTGCCAGTCTGCCTGTTGCAGCTTGAAGAAGAAAAGCATGCTGTGAAAACAATCAGTGCATTTGCTTTAGATCTAAGTGATTCCAACTAGGTCGATGCTTCATGCTGATGTGTTGAAAACATTTAAAAAATTTCTCAGAGTTTGATTTCAACTGAAACATTTCAGCATGTGTCTGACTCTCTGAAGTTATTTCTCACTAATGTAGCAGACAACAGTTTTTTTCCACCCTAGCACAAAGCAGTAGGGAAACAGCCTTTTGTCCAGCTAGGTTTGCTTTGAATGATTTTATTGGAAAGGGAGGTTTGCTGTTTTTTTTTAATAAGGTGAGGCACTTGCAAATTGACTTTAGGGGAGTACTAGTTTATTTCAAGAAGGGAAAAAGAGGTAATCACAGTTTTACAGAGTATGAATGAGAGTATAGGTTTACTTAAGTAGCTTTTGTTCACTGTACTTGAATTTTCCTTCAAAGGCAGGATAGTTCATTCATAAATACATGAAGAATATTTTATTTCCTTTAAAGCAAATGATGTTTCTTTGCCATGTGTTTGCACTCAATATAATTGGCCTAATTCTCTCTCGGCTTGGGATCACAGAGCAAATGAAACATTGCAAAAGAAAACTATTCTCATCCAAATTAGTGTTTATTTCAGTTCCAGGAGCGGCAGGAACCCAGGACAACATTTTTCTATGGCAGATGGTGGCACAATTGGTTTCCAAACTTCTTGGAAATGACTACAGAGAAACAGAATTTGCTATATTTTCTCTTACTGCTTGGTTTGCACATGCTCTGCAGCCACTAGTCAGCTAAACTGATAAAAACCACAGGACTGCTGCCTTTGTTCAGTGGCTTTCATGGGAGCTCAACGGTAGGACCCCACCTCTGATTCTGCTCCACTGCACTTTCAAGCACATTCTTCTTGTTCTATGTGCCTCTTTCAATAACAAGTATTTATCAGAGCCCATTGGTCTCTTTGGGATACCTTTTTAATTATCCAGCACATAAATATATATTAAATATACGTTGGAATTTCTTTTCCCTCAAGGGAGTGAAGTCACCCCTGTGTTGTTGCCATCTTTGGTGCTTGCTTCAAATAACACAAATAACATTTTTGAGCTGTTCCAACAGGAAATAGTGAGCAAGTACTTGCCTTGAGGTATTTCATTGAGTTTCAGAATACCAGCAGATAAAGATGTTCCCAAAAACCAGATACTTTGTTGGGAGAAAATAATAATAATAAAACCCTCTAAAAGCTGTATTTATCTGTGGAGAGGAATTTCTATTCCTCCTGAACTAAGCCTTTGCAAATGCAGTGTATAATATATGTGGCACTAATGGATTTCATACTTCAGCATTTATTTCACCAAATATCATGCAGGGAACAATAGTTGTCATTTAAGCAGCTGTAGTTTGCAACTGTGTAAGTCTTAGACATTAAAACCAGATAAGCCAGTGTAGAGGTGTGTGTGAGAAATTACTCAGTCTTAGTAGTGTTATTTCATTCATTCATTCATTCATTCTTTTTAAAAATTAACTCCATGGGGATGCTGCAAAAGTGCAAGTTATCATTTAAATGTACTATTAGGAGTCCTGTTTATAAAGAATGTATATACCTAATTTCTATATTCAAGATGATGGTTTACTTAGATACTTGATTTTTTTTTCCCCAGAGCAGTGGGTAAAATCTAGAGAAGGGTAAACTTCTATGTGGTTTAAGAGGCTTATACCTGAAATGTATAAGAAATGTAGCTAGATCAGACTCTTCAGCCATGATCTGCTATGGCTGCTGAGCAATGCTGACAAGTTTATCCTCTTGGGACTTGTCCATTGGACTATACTTGGGAAAGCAGGGAAAGGAAGAGGGTTGTTTCAGTAAGGAGTCCTCAGTGGTCCCGACATGTTGCCTTCTACTAGTGTGGATTTATATTTTTAAGTTGCAGGGATTCCCATAATATTGGAACTGGTTAGGAAATCATTACAGTGTCAGTTTTAAATATGAGGCCTGTTCAAGCAGAGGCCCTTGATGCTGAGGTGCTCAATTCCTCCATGGAATTCAGAGAATGTGAATTGGCCTGTGCTTGGCTTAGTCTTTTTGGTGGATCACCGAGGAAGTAGTTCAGGGACACTTTAAAAATTTTTTATACAGTCTACGGTGCCTCCGCCTCTTACAAAGAGTTCTTCAAACCACTTGCAGTGTAACCTTTCCCCCTTCCCTGAATTGTAAAAAAAAAAAAAAAAAGCATTTAGAATCTCTACCCCAAAAGGAATTCAAACCAAAATCACACATTTCTCACATGCATTCTTACCTTCGCGCTACTATTCTTGATGTAGCTTTTTAAGCGTAGGGTTTGCTGAGCATTAGCCATAATTGGAATTGACACTGGAAAACTGCACAAGGCAATTCACTTAATCTGAGTTTGTTGTGAAACTGAAAACAGAGTTCTGCCTGAACTCTCTGTAGATTCCATGGCGGGAAGCATTCTGTCGTTTTCAGGTGAAATTTGTTCACAAGGACCTTAAAGAAAGGGTCTTGCTTTGATCTGTCTCTTACAGAATTCAGTGAAAGAGACTACATTGATTGCAATGACCACTGGGAAACTGCCCCATCCAGGGCTACATGTAGACTTCTGCTTCTGGACAATTGCTTTTCCTCAGTAGCAATCCAAGGAGAGATTGATGTAACTACACAGGGAAGACAGTCAGTGGTGAGTAAGAGGGAGCTCATCCCAAAGAGCAACTGAACAAAGAGGGAGTGGAACACTACAACTCCTGTTCTTTGTTACTGCTCATGTGCTGAACTGATGGGTTCAAACAAGTCACCCATATGCTGAATGAGAAGAAAGAGGCAAAGGGAGAACACACTTGTTAGATACAGTTAGCTGTAGGGCTCATCTTTTTGTAATATTTTTAACTTTGTCTTCAAATGCTGTTCATGCCCAGATGCTTTTACTACTATAAATATAGTATATCAATTTATCCAGGGGACAGAAAAAGCTTGCATAACACTGTCCAAAAACTACCTGTATCTCCAAGCTGTTGCTTTCTTCCAATTGTCTACCTTGTGTGATGATAATACAGTTTAAATTGCCTCAAACCTTTTATGTGTGAAGGTCAAACTACTAATGCCATGTATCCTATAAATCTTACATGATTTCAACAAGCCTGTCTAGCTAAATTGTCGGCCAGACCATGTACCTGTGTCAGGTTCTCCCTTACAGAAATCCCACAGTGCAACCCTGAGTGAAAATTGAACCAGATGGATACTAAATATGCCTATAGAAGGGGACCTAATATTTCAGATTTGGCTTTACCAGCTTTCAAAGTAACTAGGTTGCTTGCAGCTGCCATGAGGTCTAACACCCAGGAGCCAAGAACACTTATCCCAAAATGGTAGCCACCAGGTCAATAAAAACTTAGGCTAACAAGTGTATGGGGTTTCTGTGGGCTCTAAACAAAAAATTAGAATTAAAAATGTGACAGGGACCAGTGGTCAAGAGCCTGTTCCTATAGGGAATGTGTGGAGTAGAGCAGTGGAAGGGGAGGCATTGGCAGAGTTGTTCTGTGCCTGCCACCCTTGCAGACACCAATTGATAAACTCTGACTTGGGTGTCTGACAGCAAAATACTCTCTTGGGCACAAATCCACTCTTCCCATGGACTTAAGATATATGCTGAGACCTTTAACTTTAGTTACTCCAGGCTATCAAGCAGAGTAGTTAGTGCATGGACGAAAAGTTTGTATGGCCCCAATACACTGGAGTCAATACTGTAAAACTGCCTTAGCAGGATTAGCAGCTACACTCTACTTCTCCCTCCCCCCAACCCCCAACTTGTCTCTGCTTTTCTTTTTCCACCCAGCCTGCCAAGCCCCAGGTTTCTTTTTCTGAAACATGTATTTCTTTGGAAAAAGTTGATATAAAGGGTGAAAATAATTTTCTTTATCCTTTAATCCTTTATTCTCTTAGCTTTTAAAAGTTTATTTACTTCCTACAGTTGGCCATCTTGAGCTTCTGCTTCTCTGCTGTGTCAAGACTTGCTTAAGCTTGAAGGTTTTTTAGGCTTGACCAAACATTGACAGCACTATCACAGGAGCTAATGCTAGAGTCTGCCAGTTTGATGGATTAAGTAAACTTATTGAAATCTTTTTTTCTTTAATACTAAAAGATGCCAAGGGCTGTTTCTGTTCTTGTGCTTTGTGTAAAACACCCACTGACATTAATGGGAGTCCCATGTGTGGAATTAGAGTAGAACACAGCCCTTAATATTTAAAAGACTTGTCAACGTTGTGCATGAAGCAATCTGGAGGTGTGTTGTGATGCTGATTTGCTCTGCAAATTCCATTCTGCTAATACATCCTCTGCCTTTTAAAGACTCATGAATTGCTGGCTTATTGTGGAGTATTGTGGAAGCCCTAAGAGTATTTTTATTAAAATAAAAGTGTTACTTCTTGTGAAAAATCCTAAGAATGCTGCCCAAATCTTGCTTCTCAACAGATCTAAGCACGTTCGTGCAGAAGTCTACTGAAGTTAATATGAATAGCTTATGTAGTTTATAGTACTGTGGCCTGCTTTGCAAAAAAGCACTATGGTCTGTAATTCTGAGGGACTTTCAAAGGTGTTTTATGAGGGGACCTGCCTGCTGTGCTATTTCTTAAATTTTTAAACTTCAGCTATTTGAAAACCAGATCACCTGTGTAAGCAACTGAGAGATCAAGTGCATCCACTTAAAAGTGACCTATGGTTCTGAAAACGTGTGTGGGCTTCAGTATTACTACATTTTCTAATACTGAAATTTTCTAATACATTTTCTAATGTATTTACTGGTTTAGAATGTTAATGGTTAGTTATTGGTTAGTTAATGGTTAGTGACTACAGAAGACAGATGATAGAAACAAGCGACAGTAGATGTGCAGAATTGCCAAAAACTGATGGAAACCTATGAGTCTCCTTCCCAGACTCTTCATCTTAAAGCTGTACTTTAAATTTACAGAAATTACTGCAGTGTTTCAGGGTGACAGTAACGCTACACTGGAAAGATGTTTGAACTCAATCCCTTTGGTAATTTTAATTTTTTTTCTTATGAATGAAAGAATGGAAGGCTTATTAGGCCATTCAAAGCAGACTTTGTCCTGCAGATTTCAAGATACCTTTTTGCAAAACGTATATTGGAAGAAGGTGGAAATGACGTTTCTCCATTCTTACTCTGCTTCACTGTGCTCACAGCTGAAATTAGTTCACTGCAAGGCAGGATGTCATTCCAGGTTCTCTGTTTTTAACTTCTGTGCCCTCTTGAACACAGCTGAGCTGTGTAAGGCTTATTTTGCTCTTCTGTTTCCCTTTTTGGTTCCCCAAGCAGCATTTTTGGTTCCCTCTTCTGTTAGATAAGACATAGGAAAACCTGAAGCCCAACAAAACTCGTCTTTATATAGTTAAAGGTAGGGGGGTTTTTACCGTTCTTTTCACTGTTCTTTTCTTCCCTGACTTCTGTCCAATGGGGAAGAAAAATGTAAAAAAAATCACAACATCAGGGGGGCTAAGGTGGGAAGGGACCTCTGGAGGTCACCTAGTCCATACCTGCTGCTCAAGCAGGACCACCTAGACCTGGTTGCTCAGGACCAGATGGCTTTGGAGTATCTCTGAGGAAAGAAGCTCCACGGACACTTTTGGCAACCAGTGCCAGTGCTTGGTCACTGAAAAGATATTTCCTGATGCTCAGAGGGAACCTCCTGTGTTTCAGTGTGTGCTCCTTGCCCAGTCACTGGGCCCCACTGAAAAGAGCCTGGCTCTGCCTTTGTGCTCTTCCTTCAGGGAGGATGGAACATCAGCACTTCTTGTTGCACTACATGAGGTGTCTGTCAGCCCATTTGTTCACCCTGTCCTCTGGACAGTTGTTCTACAGGGCAGAAAAAACAGGTTAGAATAGGTTCGTTTTCAAAACCCTTTGACTGTATTTTTTAAACTTCTCAGAAAAAGCTTTATTCTTGATGAGCTGTGTTTCTTTGAGAAATCAGGTGAAATTTTTTGATATTAGGAGGGGAACTAAGTTTCAGCCTTTGCTACAGGGTTGCTCCATAATTTAATCTGAAAATTCATGTTGTCTACTTGTATTAGTATAAGAGTAACATGCCTTTGAATACAAATGCAATTGTTAGCTTGTGACATAGAAGAACTTCTTTCTGAAACTTTCTTAGAGTATGTTATAGAATTATATTCTGGAATTTTGCACAGTTTGCACATTTTACATGTATGTGCACACATAACATTCACATAAGGGTTTGGAAGGTATAATTCACTTAGTGAATCACTTTAACATAATTTGCTTGGGACAATGAACCAAAAATGTAGTTGGAAGAAACTAAAGTTGAAAGAAGTTAATTTTGTAGTATTGCATCACTGGTGTAATTTGTCCCAGGCGCTTGATCACTTGGCCCTCAGATGCAAAGTTTTCTTGGGTTGTTTGGTTGGTGGTGTGTTTACAACCTTTATGTGAATAACAGAGAAAGCCAAACACCTAGAAGTGCTGGATGTGCAGTTTGGAGAAGGGACTGAATAAATGCTTACTCAGACTAAACCAGATGATTTGTGCTTCTCTGAGTCAGTTGGCTGCTGGGCATGGGTCTGCACTCTGACTTCAGGAGGGGACTGGCCCACAAGTCTAATGCTATAACAGAGAAAGGGATTTATTCAGTGTCATCTAAAACCTCGTGTGGTGGATCATGAGCTCTGACTCTAGCAAGACATGTTCTTCTCTAACAGATGGGGCACCAGCATGCTTCTTTGTAAGTAGAATTAGGCCCTTTGCATTTTTTATGTCTTGGGATGCTGAGGGAGATTGAGTCTTCCGTGGTTTTGTTTCAATTAAGATATCCTTTTCCTAAACCTGTGGTAAAAGAAGACAACATCATATTTCTCTGATATACCCCCAAATTTTTTAGAGTACCTGCAATGGATGAGAGCATGTATAGTATTGTTTGTGTATATTATTGTATCTCTGTGGGCCAGAGATCCCCTTTGGTGGGTACTGGCCATGGGCTGCCACTGACTAGTTGTGTCCTTCTGACTTTCAAGTGTGTTTCCATGAGCTCAGCATAAGAGGGAAGGACTAGTCTGACACTGATTTTCTGGATGATTTTCACCTTAGTCACCTAAGTCAAATGTTCAGATGCAGATAAGAGTTAAGATAAACTTTAAAATGTTGGCGCCGCCTCCCTGTGATACTCCAGTGTGTGTGCACATGTGTATGCACATGGATAGGCCTTGTTTCTTTTCTTTGACATACAATGAGGAGGTGTTGAGAAGCTTCAGCATCTAAAACACAAAGTGTTTTGAGAAGCTCCACTGAAACAGTTCAAAATACACAGATTAGAGGAGGAGATGCCATGAGCTCCTGAGGATACTTTACCATAGTGTCTTTGGGTAAAAAGGAGATTTGTCGATCTAAGAGTACTTAATTTTATTTTTGTTCCTCATGGCAATGACCTGACTTTATTGGGAATTGATATACTGAACTTGTTACTCTTTATATATTTTTGTCCCCTGTAAATCTGCTACTCCAGTCTCATTTGTTCTGGTAGAAAGGGGGATGGTAGAGATAACAGGGGGGAAAATGGATAACTTTTCACTATGTGCTCCCTCAAACATCAAACACTGCAGTGGTTGAGCAAGTTCAAGTGTGTCCTGCCTGATACCCTCTGCTCAACTGAGACCTGGGGCAGCATCTGTTCTCATGCACTCTTGTTAATATTGCCCTGTTTATAAAAACAAAACAAAGAATCAAAACTCCCAACTCAGACCAACAAAAGACAACCTAAAAGGATTTAGGAAATCATGCAAGTAGGTTCCTTAAACTATGGAAGTATAAAAAGCATTGGATCTTCTGAGTATAAAAATGATGGCATCTGCCATCATCACACCAACTGGAAAATGCCAGAGAAACTTATTCAAGTGCACAGTTTGGTTTTCAGGATGTCACTGGCTCTGTTAGAGTTCTGCATCTTAAAATACTCAGAACTGCATGTAGGGCTCAAACACGCCCCCCTGTTTTGGGGGTGCTCTTTCAAACATAAGGCAGTTTCAGAACGCTGAACCCCAAATTTTTCTTGCCTGTACTTTCCTGCCATATTTAATTTCTCATATTATTCTGGTTTTTCAGACTTGATTTTCTGTGTTCATACCAAAACTTACTTGCAAGAGAGAGCCTGATCTCCAGACTGTAGATTTCTCTGGGCAGCAAAGGCTGCCTCCTCTCCTTTGTGGTTTCTCAGCATTAGGGAGAGGGACAAAGCTCTTTTTTCCTTTCCTCAGCATGCATCCCCTCAAAGATTACCACCCAGAACACTTGTGTGCTGGGAGTGCCACGAATAGAAATGCAGCCCAGCATGTTAAGTTTCATACCAGCACTGGCATTTCGAATTGGAATGGACATTTAAGTGCCCACACTGTGCATATTACCACCACGGCAGAAACAACACTACAGACACTTCTGGCAGGATCCTCTCACTCTCTGCAGCAGGAAAAAGCGATCGTGTAAAAAGGACAAATGAATTCCTCTGCTCGCGTGCGTAGCCCACTTCTGACTTGGCAATATATTTTGACTGCTTGCTGTAAGCTGTATTATCATGCTGTCTGCAGGCAAATACTACTTTGGCTTCTATGTAAAAATCACATGTTTAAGTACAATGTGACTACGTGATTTGATAGCGTAGATGCCAAATGGTATGTGCAACTCCAGTAGCTGGGTGAACTCCTTTCAGGTCTGTGAAGCACCCAGTAGAGTTACAGTTGCTAAATATAATTAACACAAAGTGCCTGAAAATGTACCTATATAGGCACAGGTACAAAAAAAATCATATAGATATACACAATCTAGTAAATATTAGTGTATGTGTGTAGAAATACAGAGACAGAACACAGAATATTTGTGTAAGGACAGAGAGAGTGATACAGTAACAAACATATATGTGTGCATGGGTGTAATGACATTTCCTCGTATCACATCTATCAGGTTACAAGCAGCTAATAATTTTCTTCTTCTACTCACAGCTGAGCATTATAATGGCATATACTCATAAATCAACATCAACATGGAACATTGCTTAGCAAATATAAATGTATGTGCATTGCAGAATGATCGGAGATTACAAAAATATATCAGAAGTCAAAAGTAGCTGCTGGAGAAATGCTATGTCTTTAGTTTATTGAGATTGTTTGGAGGATCCTAATGTACTGTCACTGAAAGAATAATTTTTCCTTTACAATCTACTTAGCAAAGATTTATTGATCCTTTTCCCCTTCATAGAGAATTACTGATCCATTTTAGAAAATCAGATTTTCACACCTTTCATGAGAATGTGCACAGCGCAGTTCTCTAGGGATTGCCAAGGAAGTTGACTTTGACATGAAATCCCTAGGTACCGGCACACAACAGCCTATAGTCTCATCACTGATTTGTTGCACAGGGTGGTAAAATACTTTTATACATTTATAGAGAAATGATTGCACTGCGAGGACTTATTTTTCCGTGCTAGTGGATGTATTCAAGGTCCCGTTATTTGTGTAAACAGCATTTTTCAAGGGGGGTGGTTCTTCCCAGCCGTGATGTTATGAACGGTAAGGTAAGATAAAAGTTGTTGAAATTCATGTTGTAAAGCAGTATGGTACTGTAGAATTTTTCAGTGTGTGTAAATAACTTTCTTCAAGATATGTCTACTCTCTGTCCTCATTATTGTAGTATCCCAGGTAGCTAAGCATTAGGCATGTTATATTGAAGTATGCATCATAATGAAGGTGATTTATTATAATTAAAACAGCATGGAGAGCAGCTTTTATTAGACATATTGTTTCACAGGAGAGCTTAATAAACAGCATTATTATTAGTTATAGATCTGTGTGAAGGATGTTGTTTACTGAGAGTTATGTGAGTATTAGTCAAAGTCTGAAGTTGCTCATTTGAGCTGTCCAGTGGAGGGGGAAAAAACCACAAACATTCAGCACAGCGAAGAGAAGAATTTTAAGATTGGAGGGGAGAGAGAGAGACAGACAGAGACAGAGAAAAGGAAATGCCGAGTGCATGAAGTGTTCTCTGCAGGAGCAGTTCTAGAATACTTTATTACATATCTACGGAGACAATGGCATGGACTGTAAGTAGCTCCTGTCTCTCAATATAATAATGCACATAAAGTCGGGGTCAGATTGGGTTCGCTCTGGGCTTTGATGCTGTAGAAGGTCACCAAGGGAATCGATGGACAAAAATGAGACCCGAGTTTCATGCAATCAATGAGATTTTTCTATTTAAAGTGGACACTGCTGGGTGTGAGTCTCGGAGCTTCAAATGTGCTTTTCCTCAGCTTCAGCAAATTGAGAGAAAGATGTACGATAATGTGTTGTTTGTTTTAATAACTGCTGACACAAGGACTGTATATCAGAACAGTTTATTCTGATAAACTTTATTATGATGTTGCATGAATGAATGAATGGACATATTAGCAGCTACTTTGAATGTTGATGACATTGAGTTTTAATTCTGTTTCTGTAGAGTTGTAATTGCCTGGCATTTAGATAACCCTTAAAATATGAATAGAGAATTACTGAATCGTTTGGTTAAAAATCATGGGGGATTTATCTGTTCTATAAAATACACTTTCTGCTATTAATTTCTTAGTCCTCTATACTCATTACAGCAAATTCCTTAATTTCTTTGGAAATTATTCACATTTCTACAGATTAAAACAAATTCTTACCTACCATAGTTAAGAAGCTTCATTCTTTTGAGTAGCAAGTGGATACTTGGGACAGAATTGCTTTGATAATTTTCTCCTTAAAGTTTCCAGGCAGGTGAAAGATCATCTGTTGTTCTGCCTTTATTGTGTACAGTTATCTCTGTAGGATGAGGGAAGCAATCAGGAAAAATGTGATCAGTGAGTCTGACATGGCTGTAACACTGGCAACAGCAAATAATTGACTGATATGGAGGAAGTTTATCTCTGTCTTGAAGTGGTTAAGAAATTAAAGCGTGTTATAGGCCAATTTCTAATCACCGATATATATGATTTTAACTGCTTTGGAGTCAATGGAGTTGTTCCAAATTTACACTGCCCTAACAGACATAGGTCCTGACACTGTTTTCAATTTCAAAGCAAGTCAGCTATTGGACTGTGCTTTGTGAATGAGAAAGCCACTTAAATCTGGGATTTAAATGGTCGGATTGTTTGGTTATAAAAGGTAGAAACAAAATAGCTAAATCCTCTTTCCCCACCAGCCCCTTCCAACCATCCTCTTTCAGTAGATTGCATTCTGTGTTTTCTGAGCTTCCATTTCACAAATTGAAGTGTTCATATATTGAAGGACTGTTTATCCCACAGCACTGCATAAGTAAATGTCCACCAGTGGAAAGGGAGAAGACCCAGCCCAATGTATGTTTCAATCTATTATTGAAAATATCGTCTTGATGACATTTAGTACATGAAATTATTTGACCAACACAATCCCCAAACGAGGAAAGAAGCCAAGGCCTTGACTGACTTTTTCATTTGAATGTCTTAAACATGGAGTAATTGGAGTTTTATGAGCAGGGCATTAGAAATCATAGACTTTCTACAGTTCAGGTCTAAATTTGTTTGCAAGATTCTGAAAAAATGCCCCGAAGAAGACTAGGTGTACAGAAGAGAACTTCAGCTTCTACCTCAATCTAATTTCTGCTAGAAGGGTCATTTACAATTCAAGCAGGATTTATGTTCACCTGAAATGATTTATTTGTGTTTTCATTTATGCCCGGAGTAAGAACAGTTCAATTTATATTATTCTCATTAAAAAGTAAAAAAATACATCCTCCACCTCAGCTTCCTCTCTTAACGGTCCGTGATGCATTCTAGGATTGCTAAACATTTTCCAGCTAAGGTTTTTGAATAAAACATAGAAGTTAATGTATTAGTTGAATATTTTGATGAAGATATTGTCAATAAAAGCCCATTGCAGGTCTCTGGCAGTTAATGGAAAGAGTAAGCAATTGCAGGTAGATTGTATAGAACTCAAACAATAGCACAGTTGAGCCACCAGATTGTAACCTAAAATAACTTGGAAGATGATACAAAAAAGGTTTGCTGGGGAGGAAAGAAAATACCACAACATCTGCAATACTTCCCTCTGGACACAGCTGAGTCCAGTATTTCTCTTTCTTTGCTTTGGCTGCAAATATAAGAAGGTGATAACCATGGCATACCAATTCAATTGTTAATTTCTAGAGCTACCTTTTTTTAGCCAATATTGAGGTCTCTGTCTTTTTTGGACACTGGCCTGGCATGATTCTCACTGAAGAGTCACTGAGAGTTCAATTATGTGTTTTGCAGCAGACACAATGACTGCTGCCCTTTAGGGTTCTTCTTTTGAGTTAAGCATATGCAGCCTCTTTTGAAAGATCATCTGGTTTTTACAGCCACTCCCAAGGGAGTTAAGTTCCCAAGTGTCCACTCATGAAAGTTTTTTGAGGTTTATGGTGAAATTCCTGTTTGCAGAATACAGAGCAGAGGCAACTGGGTTTCTATGCAAAGATTTCCACAGAATCAGGTGGTGAGTTAGTGCACGCTTCCCTGAGCAGATCTTGCATGGGAGGCTAATAAAAAGGTGGTTTTCTGCTTCTCTGCTTTAAAGGCACTGTATATTTCATTTTACTTTATCTTTCTGAGCGTTTTAGAAAAGGGTGGACGATGAATTGTGCGCACAACAGCAGGAGCATGTGGGCCACAGGGAAAGAAATACAAATGATCCAAAACTGAGAAAACAGATGGGTTGAAATGAAAAATTTTGCACACTGGGAAAATATTGAATATTGTCAATACGGACTTCATCTTAATATTCATGTTTAATATACTTTCCTTTTTGTACTAATTAATGAATTGTCCCGAAAAGCAATTTTTTACTCTTTCATCTCCTGCCCATTTTAAAATACTGGAAAACAGACATGTAAATTGAAGCTTCCCATGGACATTTTTAACTTCTGCAACCAGCTCTTATTCAACATATCATCCTAGTTCTCGCTGATCTTAGCAGCATTACAAGAATCATATTTTCACACAGATGAACCATTCATGGCAATTTCTCCAACAGATTTGACACAAACATTCTTTTCTTTGATATTGGAGATATAAGCTTTCTATTTTTGACCTATTTTTCCTCCTGACCGACATATTTATTGACGCTATTGCAAGGAAAATCCCACTTTCCATTAATATTTCACTTCTCTGTTTCTTCCTCTTGCAGAATTTCAGGCTGGTAGAGCAGAGAGAGAGTCCTGGTCAATGTCAACTTATGTGTAGGCATTCATTAATAAAAACAAGCCTCAGATTAATTTGGAATTAATAAATAAGCACACGATGTTTAAACAAACACATACACATGTGCAGTGGTTAATATGTATGTATGTATCAGTCCGAGTTGCCACCCTGATGATTCCAGTGTTGTAGATCAACAGGTAGCATTTATTGATCTGTTATAACAGCAGATCTAGTTCCAGTGAAGATTTTGATTGATTGTCCTCATCCAGAGCGAGTTCTTTCTCCGTCTCTCCAGAGTCTCCAGTGGCACTGGCTGCAGATAGTGTGCAGACAAAAGATTTCTTTCTGAGGAAAGGATGTAATTGTATATGTGTGTTATGGTGTTTGAATTCAAAATAATTATTCAATGCTCTTTGCTCTGTCTAAGTAACTTGATACACCACTTACACTAGGAGTCTATAAACTACTGGTAGCAGTATAGAGATCTAATGTCAACCCTCCATTCTACAGAATAAGATGATTGCAACTAATGTACTGCGTGGTGTGGGAATGTCTTTAATGTCTTTTGTGACTTGTATTGTTTGCTTCGTTAGACAAATCTTCATATCCTATTAAATTTTGAATTGAATGTTTTAGTTTTAAGAACTCCAAGCATGCAAGTCTGTGTGTTAAGAAGGTAGGAAAACACTTTGCATTTCTTGATCTTTAATATAAAACTGTAAGATACCTTACTGCATATTTCAACATTAAATGTTTATTGCAGTGACACTGTATTCTCAGTTTAGGTCAAGAGGTAAGAATTCACTTGTATTCTTCTAGATAAATAAGCTCCACAGCCACCCCTCACTTACTGGTGCCAGACACAAACAAAGAATGTATTGTACAGATCAGGTTTTAGGACCACAGTCAACAACTGGACAGCAGTTCACTTTCCTTATGCTGTTTTATTTCTACCTCCTCCTATGGCCTAATTAAACTGAAATGTTCACCACAGAAGCCTGGAAAGGAAATGTATGAATGCCAGTACCATTTCCTGGGAAGTTCTCCATTAACCAGATCTCTTGATCAGACTCAGTAAGAGATCCATGTCTCTCCATGATACTGTCCAAAAAAAATCCTAGACTGTCTTGAACAATTTTATAAAAGACATCCCTGTGTATACCCATCCTGGTGATTGGGTTTGGGTTTTTTAGACCAACAGTACTTTTCCCCCCCAAAGTTTTTTGTGCATGCCTTGAACTGTCCTGGAAAATGAGACTGCTGGTATAGAGTTAACTCTTTCTTGTGACAAACTAAACTAGAGAAACCTGTGTGGAGGCTATTCTGCCACCAATCCACGCTTGGAAGAGTGGATAAATCTCAGGCCCCTGCAGAACTGAACTGCCACATCACTTGGCTCCCTGAGAGCCAGAGTCTGCAATGTGGGCTAAAGAGAGGTCTTTGTTTTATGCCAATTCAAGAAGACCTCACAGAGTTTTGAGCTGCACCTCTGGGTGGCAGTGCCATCACTGGGAACAGGTCAAAGCTCCTCCAGCTTTCTCTTAGGAAGTACATATCTGGTAAATTGGTCTGGTCTTCACTCACACTGTTGATGTAGTTTGCCTTTACCTCGAGCTTTCAAAATTTGACATGAGATGTCAAGCCTCAAGGTTGGAGTCTCCATGAGCTCATGAAGACCTTCCTTTTCATCTGTATTTTTTTCAAGGTATTTTGTCCTTTCCTCCAAGTGAGTTACTAGTTACAGCTGTTCAGCATTTTGAAGGGCTTACAGCTCGTTTTAATTTGGTGTTATTACAGTACCTGATCCAAATGCTCTCCAAAAGTTGAGAAATTAAAGTGGGTACTTCTCTCACACAGACTAGCTATACTCAGTTATAATGTATATACTCACAGCTCAGTTCTTTCAGTAGACTTAAACTCCAGCACTTTAAATATTTTCACATTATATAAAGATACCCAGTGTAGGTAATAAGTTTTCTTGAGTTACAGGGAAACTGGAGGCCTATTGTAAGTGAAAAATTTCAGAGTACAGTTTTTCCCCCTGCCCTTGTGAGTGTCAAAAGGGAATTGTCAGACCAATTTCCCCCAAGTTTTTCTCTTTGGTATTTAGAATGTATCTGGTTTGTTTTCCTCTTGAAAATAAATGTTGTAAGCCAAAGCAATGGGATTTGAAGCAGTACAGGGACTTTGCTGTGAAATTATGTAATTGTTGTGCTCCAAGTTGCAATTGTTTTCTAGATAATATCTATGCACATTTTAGTGCTTTGTTAAAAGTATCATATCAGTGTAAACATGTGCAGAGCACACATGCTAAGCAAAGTCAGATTTTACCACTATTGTATCTATGGCACTGACTGTGATACAAAAAGGGACTCTGCCGTGCATTGTCATCAACCATGTTAGAAACTGTGATCCACTTTCTAGTCTGCCTTTTCAATCTCATTACCTTAAATGAAGTGCTGAATTGTACTTGAAGAACCCTGGTGAAGGCAAAAGGATTAGAATAGGTGTTATCAAGGTCATAATTTATTAATGATGTTAGTATTATATATGAGGCAGAAGGGAACCCCTTTGATAGTGAGATCTTAGGGTGAGTCTGTAGAGACAGCATTTAGAGGAAAACCCAGCCAATTTTTGAAATACTTTTGGAGAGGAAAATAAACACAAACCTGTATGTTCTCTAACTTTTACATTCATTTTCAGTGCAGTGTTTTAGAATTTGTCGCTGGATAATAGTGCAAAAAGTATTCCCCTGACTCAGAGAAAGTTTGAGGTGGAAGACTTTTGGTTATATAGCTTAGAAGACATCACAATTGTGCATGATTGTGCACTCCTGTTACACATTTCTTTGTCCAAAAAATCTCCAAATGTCACAAAGAGAAATGCTTTTTCTACTTGTCTTTTTGGAAGCAGGTTGCAATGTAAACACTTGCACTGTAAATGTAACACTTGCAATGTAAACACACTCACAATGCCCATTACATGCATTTCAATGTCATTTTCATCCCTTTCCTCCTACATAACTCTGTGATTACCTTTGAGCAATTTGCCTGCACTACCGTGTTCCAGCCTCACAAAATCTGCTCCTCTAAGTGGTCCCATTGATTCCAGTATGTATACTTAATCCAGGGTTACATGCTTGAAGGACCAGTTTATACCCCTCAGATACAGATAAATGACTATCATATCTTAAAGCCACAATTTAACCACAGCACAAATATGGCTTTGTTTTCATCACAGCAGTTCAGTTCCTCTGTCACAATAAATTTAACATATCTGCTTGGGCTTCTGTTGGTGCTTTTCAGATGTTGTCATCTTTTCTTTGAAGACCCCCAAGGAAGTGTACAGACACTAGGTCATGTAGGAGAAAGAAATCCTACAGATGGAGTGACAGGAGTCACATGGAGTGACCCCTAAAAATTGGGGTTTGAAGCCCAGTATAAGTGTTCATTTGTGTTGTCACTTCTCTGTGTTGTACATCTTCTTTGTTTGTGGTCTTCCAGATCAGTTTGATATCAAAGGAAATGTGTGTCTTCTGAAAGATTCACCTTACCTGTGATAGTTGTTGGGAGGGAGAGGTGGAAACTAATGCACTTTCATTTAACAATTTCTCTTTGTAAGTGTACATTTATTCACTTTTTTTTTCTCTTTTCTGATGTTTGTAAAAACAGAATAAAAAATAGTAGAAGACTGCAGGTAGAACTTCTCTTCATAAAACAAGCCCAGTAATTTGTCCAACTGTGCAGTTAGATTGTCTCTCCTCTTCCTATTACTCAGTTTCTCTGCCAGAATCAGGCTGGTTGGGAAGTGATGTAGAATTGGGAACAGTTTTCTGAGTAAAGGTTTGTGCATGTGGCCACGTGAGACTTCTAAAATCATAAATGCTTTTAACTACTAGATAAGGCAGATTTTGATGTGATAAAGTCCAGGGAATTGCTACTTAAGCATTAAATTCATGTTAATGTACCCTGATCCCTGGTGAGGTTTTGATTAATCTAAGTGGGTTATAGCATGGCTTCTCAGTAGCTTTTCTTTAACTGATACACAGCACAGAATTCAATGTTTCTTCACATTGAATATACGACCCCAGAAAACTGAAAGGAGTCTGTCTTTTCTTTCTGATTATTGCAGCTTTAGATTTTTCCTTATTTTATTAACTTCTCTGTGGAGGAAACATAACGCAGGTATCCCTCAAAAATGCCAGGAGTGGAAGGATTTAGGAAAACTTATTTCTGAAAGTGAGAACACTAAAAAGTACATTCAACCTAACAGTGTAACAAACATGGGGCCTTGGAAAAAAGACACACCTCTGTTCTCCTCGAGGCTTTTAGCATTTCTCCTGCTGCAGGACCTTCTGAAAAGTCTGCAACCTTATCTTCTTCCTATGGTGGAGAGACAGTCTCTGTGGAATGCAGGTAGAGAGAAAAACACAAACATATTTCCGGGATGGATGGCATTCTCTCATGTGAGGAAATTCCCCCTGAGCAAACATGAGCTTCAACTCCTCAAAAACAAGTCTTCCGAATTCATCTACCTCTACATTTGGCCTTAGAATATAATGACATTGATATTCTATGCTTAATACTCATAGTCCTCTAAAACTGGGATTACTTCCCTCCCCCTTCTTCCCCCCCCCACCCCTTCAAGCATATTCCCTTCAGAGTTCAAGGCTTGTGAACTTCTGGTTTCTCACATGAAGAGGTTGTTTTGAGCACAACAGAAATTTTTTTGGGTATGTTAGGATGTGATGCTGAAAGAGAAGCAGAAGAGGGAAGTTTGGAAACCACTGGCAGAACTGTACAGATAGTATTAGTTATGTAGAGGTTGCAATTTCTCTTTTCTGCTAGACTTTGGCAAGTTATATAGGGAATATTTCTGTGCATATCTTAGTGCTACAAAACTGATCTCATATCCTAGTTAAGTATCTAGACAGAGAATACTTAATGCTTTTGCTGTTTTACCACACAGGAATCAATTTTTTGTATTAGTGTTTTGATTCTGTGTAGGAGCTGCTGGTCATCTTTTACTAAGAATTCTATATGTAGGCCTGTGGATGTATTACTTTACATTCTCTTGGAAGCAAGCAAATATGTTGTGATAGTCACTTAAGTGGCATTATTGTGCTCCCTACGAAGATGCCCTACTTGTGAGCACAAAATTGGTAGCACATTCTTAAGGGGAAAAAAAAGCTTTTTCCTGAACCATTGCTGCTGCTGCTATTGCAGTAATGGGATATCAAACAGGCAAAATTGTATGTGTTGTCAATGTCTACAATATAATTTCATTGACTTACAATGTTTAAAGTGAAGCCATCGTGGTGAACTTATATAAGGTGTCACATTGAAGAAATCACCCACCAACTTGATTTTATGGTCAAAGAGAACATTTTAATATCCACATGAATTCTGAGGACACTCTAGCTTCCATGAAAACACAGAGATCAAAGTATGTGATTAAGCATTCAGATACTGCAGTGCTAAGAAATGCTTAAATAACCCAGTAAATAAATGGATAAAGTAAATGTCGGTGAAAGTAAACGAGAAAGTTAATTTTAATCTATGAATAAGAGTTGGATCTAAAATGCAAAAAGAAACCCCAAACAAAAAAACAAACCCAAAAAAACCCACAGGGTAACGTGGTAGGTTGGACTTGGATGATAAAAAGGAGCCTGTGTTTGAATCCAGGAGAAGCACATGAGCTGAGACTGACAGGCCTGTGGGTTGAGCCTGTTGTCTGTGTGTGTGCCAAGGGAATGCTGTGGATGTGTGGGTGCTGCACTTCTGTTTCTGAGCTGTAGGTCCCAGTCATTGCACTGGGACTGGCTGGAGGCTGAACTGGCTTCCCAGCAGCACAGCTGGTGCTGTGGTTTGGATTTGTGACTAAAACCACACTGAGGACACCCCAGTGCTTTGGCTGTCACAGAGCAGGGCTTGCACAGCCTCTGTGCTACAGGTGGGCAACAAGCTGGAAGAGGACAGTGTCTCTGTAAAGTCTCTCTGGAGAGACACTATTTATGAGAGCATGTAGTGACAGGACAGGAGAAATGGCTTCAAACTGAAAGGGAGTAGGTTTAGATTAGATAGTAGGAAAAAATTCCTTATTGTGGGGGGGTTGAGGCACTGGAACAGGTTGCCCAGAGAAGTTGTGGATGCCCCATCCCTGGAAATATTTGAGGCCGGGTTGGATGGAGATCTGGGCAACCTCGTCTGCATGATCTTTGATGTCCCTTCAAACCCAAATCACTCTGTGATTCTATGAGACTGTCAGGATGTCTGACCCCAAGTGACCAAAAGGATGTTCTATCCATGTGAAGTGGTGTTCAGCATTAAAAGCTGAGGGCAAGTAGGAGGCAGTGGGGATGTTTGCAGTTATGGTATTCACCTTCTCACGTAGCTGTTACACATATTGGGGCCCCACTGCCCCGGGGCTGAACAGCTTGTCAACGTAATGCTAAAAATTCTTCATTTTGTTTTGCTTGCTCATGCATCTTATGCTTCCCTTATCAAACTGGCTTTACATTGACTCACAACCCATGTATCCCTCTGTTTTCTCCTTATCCTGTGGGAGAGGGAAGTGAGTGAGCAGCCGTGTGGGGGCTTGGCTGCTAACTGTGGTCAACTCCCCAAAACAGTGCAAATCTTCAAGAGGGAGCAGCTGCTGTAACCACAAGCAGGAATAAATGGGTGAGGGGGAAATCTCAGTAGGTTCAAGATAAGATCCACTACTGGGACTTAAAGGACGGTTGTTTTGAATGTCACATTGACACCTTCTTGGAAAGGGAATATTATTGAGGAAACAGCAGTGCTAGGAAGAAAAGAAAAGGTAACATGGACAGGGGCTGATAGCAGCAGATGAGCTTTGCTCTGTTCCTCTTTCACAGTGTTCTACTTTCCTGCCTTCCTTCTCTGTCATGGAGATCTGCTTTTCTAATTCTTGCCGAGGCCCTCGGGCTGGGAGGGTGCAGGGCATGCACTGTACCAGTGTGAGTAGCAACAGAGCAAGGAAAAAGCATCTTTTGCTCCTAGAAGACCCTCTGGAGTTGTCCCAGTGTTGGGCTCGCCAGGTACAATCAAGACCTGCAGCAGCTCTGTGAAGTGGATCAGAAGTGCCACCAGGTTGAGAAATGAGAGATGAATTTTTCTTCATGTAAGGAATCAATTGGTTAAGTATGCATAGCTTGATTATTTTCTCAACACATGAGAAAATGGATATCTGTGGATATCGAAAGCAAGTAAATCATTAAAGGAGTAGTTAACAGAAGAAATAAATGGAAGCAATTGGATAAAATTATTAATGGGCCACTTAAATACAGTGGAAATTGTCCTACCAGTAAATATAATTATATTTGGTGAATATTGTTTGAGGAAAGTTAGTTTTTATGAAACTCTAAGTTAGATATTATTAAACCTTAGAAATGCATAGATCAAGAAATAGTACAGTAGAGGCTCTGTGGGTATAGGGTAGATTACTTTGCACATTTTCACAGTTAGGCTGAAAAGTCAAAATAGACACCTTTGCCCTGCTGCCTCCTTTGCAAATTGGTTAAAGAGTCTGTAGGGATTAAGTGCAAAAGCATGTTGTTTCTAGATTCAGAAAACTAATGATACATATGGGCATAGGAATTAACTTTTCTTTGAAGTGAAAACCAAAGATGCTTTTTTAAAATATGCCAAACACAAAATTTCCAGTTGGACTGACACACGACAATAACTTAAAATGAACAAATAATGTGAGATTGTGATCAAACTCGTACTCTGCATTTTATTACATTATATTTTTAATAACGCTGCAATTATTAATGGCTCTTTAATTTTCATTTTTGGGATGCTAATATTACCAAACTCAGATTTTGGAATGGTATGCGTATTTGTGTATGAATTGTGCATACAAAAAAAATCTGAAAATTATGCCATGTCTCTAAAAAATATTAATAATTTGAAAGAAACTTTTATTTTCAAAACCTAATTCATTAGTTGTTTTTTTTAAATATAACATAAAGTTTGTAAAAAGTTGAAAAGTAACTTGAGCCTGAGAGTCTAATGAGAGTGTTTATGTTGAACTCTGTTTTTTTGAAACACCTAAACTACATTTAGGGTTACCTATTGACATTTTGTTATGGATTTCAATGACAAGATCAGAGCTGTTGCATAGATCTCAGTGATTTTTCATGAGGAGAGCTGAATCCCTGTTCAAGTAGATGGCAGCAATTCCAATGGGAAAGAATCAGGGCTGCTAAAAACTTTTGTGTATGTAATATATACATATATATGTACACCGTGCTCTCTGACCAACTGAACTAATCACAATTGTTTTGTCACAAAAATGCACAAACCTGCCAATAATCCCCCAGCCAAACAGTATCTAATAAAGAACAGAATTATTCATATAGGAAAATACCAGCAGATCTGAGAAATGCTGCCTTTATTGTTTATTGATAAGCCAGTTCCTGTAATTGCTGCTAAAAAGATTGGGAAATGTGCTGCTGTTTTCCTCCTGTAAGGCATAAACCAGACAAACTGCTTTGTGTTGAGGTGACCCTCCTACTGTTACTGTGTGTGGTGTGTGACATGCCCTACCCTAATGAATGAAACATTAGTTTATAGGGATACCTGCAACTTCCAGCTGATTGGGGCTATTGACAAAAAGGTGAAGCACCCTTTGGTCTCTAAGTCTTTAAAGAAAACCAAGTCCTTATGCAGATTGCATTAGACATATGGGGCTGTGTCATACTTAAAGGCATGTTGAATTTGGAACACATTTAATTAGAAATTAATATGTTGTAATCTTTGATATGAAAAGAAAGATGTGGTATCCAGGTGTTGATGAAGACCTGGTGTGAAGAAAAGTCACCCTGAAGATTCTTTGTAACGATTAAAAAAACAATTGCACTCATTCATCAATGAGAAAGGCTCAGGAAATATAAAAAGCATTGCATTATTGATCTGCAGTATTTGTGGCATTATTAAGTATGTTTAGCAGTTACAGCAGCAGGTTTTGCTGTCAGATGATCTCAGCACAGGAGAATGATAGGAAAACTATTTGGGATTCTTACTCTTAACCTGGAAGCTGCACATTTTATGGCAGTGAGTCTTCTGGTGTCTGGAAAAAGAAAACATTTTAGTCTGGGTGGTTCAGACTCAGATCAGATGAAGCTTTCAGGTTTTCCAAAGCATCATTGCTTTTTTATTTTATGTGTAGAGTAGATAAAAGGAAATCTGAGAGTCCACCCCTAGAAAGTATGACATTAGTACAAATGCCAGGACATAAGTAATTTGTCCTACTTGTCACTAGAATTCAAGTACACTGTATTAAGGGAAGCACCATAAAGAGCTGACTAACTTGTTAACCACATAATGTATTAAGTGAGTTGTCCTAAGTTTGGGTTCAGTTTTGGGAAGCCTTTAATCTTGTTTAGGAAGAAGAATTTAAGGCAGACTTTCTCACTTGCTTCAAGCTTATAAAGAACAATTTTTTATTGGAGATTGTTCAGTAATTTTTGATTGTCATACTCAGGTGAAATCATGACTTGCCTGGTGGATTTGTTTAAGTGTTATACCCTTATTTATAAAGGATTTTAAAAGGTTCACAAAAAAACAGATACCAAATTTTCAAACTGGTCTAGGTTGTCACTGCGTATTGTATTAGAGATTATAATTGTTTTTAGAAGCAGCATTCAATCCAAGAGTTGGATGAAACTGGAATTAGATTAGTATTACTTTAAAAATCTTCACGAAAAAAAAGTTTTCACTAGAAAAAGTTGCTTCATTGCACTATAAAGGTTTAGTCCCTGTTTCAACACATTTTCTTTTGAAAGTGTTACATTGTGTGCCTTTGATAGAATTTCTGGTGACAGCCAGAGAAGACCCATCCTGAAACAGAAGGTGACTTTCCTGACATGGCCGAGTCCATGGCTAAGTACAGATGGACCTGGATTTGAGTTTTCCTAGACCAAATGCAGTATTGAATTAACTGCTAAACTAGGTTACTGTTTAACTGTCAAAAATTCAAGCTAATGGTTTCTTTGTTTTATATCATGCAAATCCTGACATGTTGTGTAAAATCAAGGTTTTGTTCAACTAAGAGGGGAGCTTCTTTCAGTTACTCTGAGTCCCTTCTATGGAGCCTGTTCAAGTTTCTCTCTCATAGCTGATCAACATTCAAAATTTATTTTAGGGTTGGTTTTGGTGTGGTTCTGGATGTGCTGATTATGAAAGAAAGCAATTCTAGCTGAATTCTGGCTTTGATATTTTTTCACCTAAAGTAATTTCTAGTTTGTGCATGGTTGACAAAACCTGACAAATGAAAATATAAAGAAACTGCGTATAACACCATATTTAAAGTCTGATTAGGTCAAATTATTATAATTTGAATGCTTTGTAGTGGAAGTCCTGATAAGCAATCTTTCACCTAGGAAAGACTAACTCAGAGTATCCCATGGAGTATTTTATTGTATTTCTTACTGTATTTCTTCTTTCCAAAGTGGCTGTTTAAGGCCTCTTCTCACAGAGAGGAGAAGGATTATGCTGATAAGGGGATACTATGGGTTCTAGAAGTATCTTTTAACATATGTAGCAAAATCATGTGGAAAGATAGGCCTTGTGTTCAAGGCACCTTTGAAATAGAAATTGAGCAAATATTAAACCAGATAAAAGATGACTTATGAAACTGGCAGGCTTGTGAAAGGTCCCTCATAGTGATGCTGCAATGATTTGGCAAACAGGATCATGTCTCCTTTAGGTGGTTGGTGTGGAGACTAAAACAACCCCATGTGACCTAATTTTCAGGATGAACAAGAAGGCTGGGGTTTTTTAATAGCAAGGGTCCTTTAGACAGCTAATATATTCCATTAAGGTAGAATGGTATTTTTTCCAAAATAGTGATGAATACTTTTACAGATTTTTTTTAATAGAAGACAATGCTTTCCTCTTCATAATGGAATATTTTTCAAGTCTTCTGATAAGTTGGCCCCACATTACAAAAATATTAGTTATTCTTACAGGCTTAAAATTTTCTGGATGTCTTCTTATGTTTGACATGGCTCTGTACAAAATGGAACTGACAGATCTTGGGGAATTATCCATTACTCCTATGGAGAAAAGGTATCAAAATCTTACTCCTGATAGGAACAATCTTCTAATTTCAGATTTAATTGTTCTCCTACATCATCTCCTTCTTTCAGGAAACCAGATGGCNAAAAATATTAGTTATTCTTACAGGCTTAAAATTTTCTGGATGTCTTCTTATGTTTGACATGGCTCTGTACAAAATGGAACTGACAGATCTTGGGGAATTATCCATTACTCCTATGGACAAAAGGTATCAAAATCTTACTCCTGATAGGAACAATCTTCTAATTTCAGATTTAATTGTTCTCCTACATCATCTCCTTCTTTCAGGAAACCAGATGGCTGAAGAACCATTCTGTCTGAAGAAAATTGGAGCCTGTTTTGGGTGATAATGTTCAAATTGAGTGAGATGAGCTGGGGATATATCACATTTTTGCTGTAAGATGGAGAGGCAATAGAGAAGATTTTAGTAAGTTAAATGTGGCTAATATAGGTAAGAGAGGTAAATATGTAATGTAGTAAATAGAAGTTCAAGATCAAAGTGGTGAAGAGAGATCAGTGATCATATATCAGCAGGGTTTTTTGGCTTTTTGTATGGTGGTACAAGTGACTATGAAGAAAATGAGATTTTTCTCTGTAACATTTTGCAGGGAAGGGACAGCCAGCAGGTAGCAATGGTCAGAGTTGGGGATGGAGGAGTGATTCAAAGTAGTTTGCATAAAAACCAGGCTTTGGATAGATTGGAATGGAAATATCAGCACATTAGTGACAGCAGATAAAACAATGTTTAAAGAAGGAAGAATCAAAGGAAGTTATCTGTGAGAAATCTTTATTTGTGGAAAAAAATTGAATACTTCTAGAAGCAAGAAAATGAAGGAAGGCCTTTTTCATAAGAGTACCAAGGGAGAAGGTAATCCTATGTTTTGCTGGTATTTGACAAAAATAAATCCAATCCTTTTCCAATAGAGTCTTTTTAATGCCTTCCTCAGTCAAAAACTAAGCTAAGTTACATCTTAGAATAGCTTTATCCAAGTTTATGGTTGTGCTCCATCTTGATTAAAAAGTTTAAGAAGCTACAATTTGAATAATTTTTTACTGCAGTCATTAGACTAATAAGGTATTGGAACAATGTCAATTTTGTGTATGTCCCAAAGAGAAGTCTGCACAAGATCAGGATCAGGGCAGGGAG